>JAVYIG010013092.1:0-49289 GCA_035222895.1 Strongylocentrotus droebachiensis | reverse complement strand
TGCTACACTACTGCCATTGTAGATTATGCTGATAATACAGATGATAATAATGATATGATAACAATTATAATAATACTATATACTTATACTAATCGTCATCAAAATCATCATGTTCATATTCATCATAATGATAACAATAATAATGATTATAATAATTACAATAATAACTTATCTTAACGATAATAATCATGATAAGGATAATAATCACAATAACAAACATAATAATTACAAAAATAACATTAGTAACACCACCAACCATAATAATCATTGTTGTCATTATTATTGTGATACTGCTTCTAGTACTACTCCTACCATTGTACTAGGAAGAAGGAGGGGAAGAGGAAGAATCTTATTGTTTATTGTTTGTATTATCGAGGCATACAAATGCACAGGGAGGTAAGGGAGGGAAAAGTAAGGCGACGAAGAGGGAGAGAGAGGGAGAGAGAACGAGAGGGGATAGCCTATGGCCCAGGTTCAAATTCAGTTCTCTTTAATTTATTTTACCCAGTACTGATGATCATAATTTTATCTACCATGTGATTGCCATGTGTACGCCACACCGAATAGCACTAGCTCACATTTTGTCATTGTTGTCAAGAACTTATTGGCATGCAGCCAGTAGATTTTCATCATGTGTTTGATCTTGTATTGAAAAAAGATCAAACACATCATCATAATCTACAGAGTGCAACCAAAAAATTCTTAACAACAATTGAAATTTCTTTCAGGAAGCCTAACACTAAAAGCTGTTTTGATTCAAAGAGCATCGTAGATACAATGAACAAATAAGAATAATAATACATTCACTTCTATTTTCCCCGCCAAATAATCCGAACAAAAGATTCAACCGAGGGTAATCAACTGTTAAACGAATTTATCATGAGTCTTTGAAAAATTAATTAATACTGCTTGTCAAATATTATCGAAGAACAGCAAAGGCGAACGCGATTGTCGCTACAATTCAGAAATCATTGCTGGCATTGCTTTTCTCTCAAAATTACCGTGAGATATCAAGCTACATAGAACTATGATCGACACAAAAGATATTGTCTTGAAAACAGTCAGAAACATTAGAACTTGAATGAATAAAACATAATGCAAATGAAAAGAGTAGAATGAATAGGACACAAGTTAATTTTTACCATTTAAATCATCCAGTTCCAAATACCTGAGAAGAATTCGAACCAGATGCATTTAATGGTAAACTTAAAGACAATGATTCATGACAATTGTCAATTGTCATGAGTTTATCGTCTAGACGTATTGCAAAAGATAATCAGAATAATAATGATGAGAATGATACCTCTACTATAAGGCCTACTTCTACATGTACTATGCTCAGGGGCGTCGCTATAGACCTTTTTCAGTGGGGGGGGGGGGGGGGGGGGGGTGTAGAGGCCAACGATTACCGACAAAACTAGCCACCAATTACCGACAAAATTAAATGTCCAATATCTACAAATTCAACCCTATAAACCTGGGGCGAAGGCTAAATTGTTTTTCCTATGACTATCTTTAGTACTTGCATATGCGCAAAATTGTCATTTTCCTCGACGAAATAAATATACGAATTATTTCTTCAATTTAGTCAGCATCATAGCTATATATTTTAATGCGGGCGCGGAGCTAGGATCTTATTTTAGGGAGGGGCGGTAGTGAGCAAGAGTATCCCTTAAAAGCGCGCTCATTAGGGGGTGTGGGTGATGGGCCTCTCGCGCGAAGCGCGGAAGCTTAGACGTTTCCTTAAATTATTAGGAAAAGAAGACGATTAATTGTACCGTTTTCGACTGGTAATCCTTGGCTGAATGAAGTCCCCCCCCCCCCTTCCGCGCGAAGCGCGAAAGCTTTGACGTTTCATTAAATTATGAGAAAAAGCAGGCGATTCGGAGTACTGTTCTCGACTCTTAATCCTTATCTGAATGAATCTTACCCCTCCAGCGCGAAGCGCGGAAGTTTTGACGTTTCATTAAATTATAGAGAAAGGAGACGATTCGTCGTACCGTTTTCGACTCTTAATAAGCCCTATTCATCTGAATTCAGTTTCCCCCTCTCGCGCGAAGCATCTTATTTTAATGCGGGCGCGGAGCTAGGATCTTATTTTAGGGAGGGGCGGTAGTGAGCAAGAGAATCACTTAAAAGCGCGCTCATTAGGGGGTGTGGGTGATTGATGGGCCTCTCGCGCGAAGCGCGGAAGCTTAGACGTTTCATTAAATTATTAGGAAAAGAAGACGATTAATTGTACCGTTTTCGACTGGTAATCCTTGGCTGAATGAAGTCCCCCCCCCCCCTTCCGCGCGAAGCGCGAAAGCTTTGACGTTTCATTAAATTATTATAAAAAAGAAGACGATTTGCTGTACCGTTCTCGACTCTTAATCCTTATCTGAATGAATCTTACCCCTCCAGCGCGAAGCGCGGAAGTTTTGACGTTTCATTAAATTATATCGAAAGGAGACGATTCGTCGTACCGTTTTCGACTCTTAATAAGCCCTATTCATCTGAATTCAGTTTCCCCCTCTCGCGCGAAGCGCGAAAGCTTTGACGTTTCCTCATATTATTAGAGAAAGAACACAATTCGTTGTACCGTTTTTCGACTCTAAATAAACCCTATTAATTTTGTCTGAATTCAGTTTCCCCCTCTCGCGCGAAGCGCGGAAGCTTTGACGTTTCCTCATATTATTAGAGAAAGAACACGATTCGTTGTACCGTTTTCAACTCTAAATAAGCCCTATTAATCTTGTCTGAATTTAGTTTCCCCCTCTGAAAGCTTTGACGTTTCTTTAAATTATTAGAGAAAGAAGACGATTCGTCGTACCGTTTTCGACTCTTAATAAGCCCTATTCATCTGAATTCAGTTTCCCCCTCTCGCGCGAAGCATCTTATTTTAATGCGGGCGCGGAGCTAGGATCTTATTTTAGGGAGGGGCGGTAGTGAGCAAGAGAATCACTTAAAAGCGCGCTCATTAGGGGGTGTGGGTGATGGGCCTCTCGCGCGAAGCGCGGAAGCTTAGACGTTTCATTAAATTATTAGGAAAAGAAGACGATTAATTGTACCGTTTTCGACTGGTAATCCTTGGCTGAATGAAGTCCCCACCCCCCCCCCCCTTCCGCGCGAAGCGCGAAAGCTTTGACGTTTCATTAAATTATTATAAAAAAGAAGACGATTTGCTGTACCGTTCTCGACTCTTAATCCTTATCTGAATGAATCTTACCCCTCCAGCGCGAAGCGCGGAAGTTTTGACGTTTCATTAAATTATATCGAAAGGAGACGATTCGTCGTACCGTTTTCGACTCTTAATAAGCCCTATTCATCTGAATTCAGTTTCCCCCTCTCGCGCGAAGCGCGAAAGCTTTGACGTTTCCTCATATTATTAGAGAAAGAACACAATTCGTTGTACCGTTTTTCGACTCTAAATAAACCCTATTAATTTTGTCTGAATTCAGTTTCCCCCTCTCGCGCGAAGCGCGATAGCTTTGACGTTTCCTCATATTATTAGAGAAAGAACACGATTCGTTGTACCGTTTTCAACTCTAAATAAGCCCTATTAATCATGTCTGAATTTAGTTTCCCCCTCTGAAAGCTTTGACGTTTCTTTAAATTATTAGAGAAAGAAGACGATTCGTCGTACCGTTCTCGACTCGTCTAAATGAAGTTTTCCCCTTTCGCGCGAAGCGCGGAATTTCTGGCGTTTTATCACAATATAGAGAAAGGAAGACGATTCCTCGTACCTTTTTCGAAACTTATTCAGCCCTATTCATCTGAATTCAGTTTCCCCTCTCGCGCGAAGCGCGAAAGCTTTGACGTTTCCTCAAATTATTAGAGAAAGAAGACGATTCGTCGTACCGTTCTCGACTCGTCCAAATGAAGTTTTCCCCTTTCGCGCGAAGCGCGGAATTTTTGTCGTTTTATCACAATATAGAGAAAGGAAGACGATTCCTCGTACCTTTTTCGAATCTTATTAAGCCCTATTCATCTGAATTCAGTTTCCCCTCTCGCGCGAAGCGCGAAAGCTTTGACGTTTCCTCAAATTATTAGAGAAAGAAGACGATTCGTCGTACCGTTCTCGACTCGTCCAAATGAAGTTTTCCCCTTTCGCGCGAAGCGCGGAATTTTTGTCGTTTTATCACAATATAGAGAAAGGAAGACGATTCCTCGTACCTTTTTCGAATCTTATTAAGCCCTATTCATCTGAATTCAGTTTCCCCCTCTCGCGCGAAGCGCGAAAGCTTTGACGTTTCCTCAAATTATTAGAGAAAGCACACGATTCGTTTTACCGTTTTCGACTTTTAATAAGCCCTATTTGTCTGAATTCAGTTTCCCATTCTCGCGCGAAGCGCGGAAGATTTGACGTTTCCTTATATTATTAGAGAAAGAAGACGATTCGTTGTACCGTTCTCGACTCGTCTAAATGAAGTTTCCCCTTTCGCGCGAAGCGCGTAATTTTTGGCGTTTCATCACGATATAAAGAAAGGAAGACGATTCGTCGTACCGTTGTTGACTCTTAAACCTTGTTTGAATTTATTTTCCCGAAAATTTTAAACCTCTGATTTCTTTAGGAAAGTGAAACTTCGAGAAAATACAAGTATTGTAGTTGTAGTCACTCTCGAAGTCGTCACAGCTGATAAAAAGTCACAGTTCGTAGGGAAAAAAACTTGTCGGCCGACCGACAATATACATCTCACCGACTTCAAACTTCTGCATTGATATAGTACACGAGGATCGAGCAAGAATACCGACACACCTGACCCGACACAGCAACATATTTACCCGTGTCTTTCTTGCTCCCTCGACGAGACGACTCCACCCAACAACCCCCTTCTCTCTTTTACTCCCACTCCTCCTCTCTCAGACTCTTACCTCCCCTCTCTCTCCTCTCTTTCATCCCCCGTTTCTTTTGTTTCCCTTTCACTCTTTTTTTCTTCTTTTTTCCTTTTCTTTCTTTTCTTTCTTTTCCTTTCTTTACTCTCCTCCCTCTTTTTCTTTTTTCTCTTTCTTTCTTCTCTTTTCTTTCCTTTCTTTTCCTTTCTTTCCTATCTTTTCCTTTCTTTCTTTTCTTTTCCTTTTCTTTTTTTCTTTTCTTTCCCTTTCGCTCTCTTTTTTCCCTCTCTTTTTTCCCTCTCTTTTTTCCCTCTCTTTTTTTCCCTCTCTTTTTTTCCCTCTCTTTTTTTCCCTCCCCCTTTTCTCTTTTTCCCGACGGCAGCGCAATTTTACCGACAATATCCTGACAGGTGGGGGGGGGGGTGTCGCACCCCCACACCCCCCCCCCCTTTGGCGACGCCCCTGACTATGCTACACTACTGCCATTTTAGATTATGCTGATAATACAGATGATAATAATGATATGATAACAATTATAATAATACTATACACTTATACTAATCGTCATCAAAATCATCATGTTCATATTCATCATAATGATAACAATAATAATGATTATAATAATTACAATAATAACTTATCTTAACGATAATAATCATGATAAGGATAATAATCACAATAACAAACATAATAATTACAAAAATAACATTAGTAACACCACCAACCATAATAATCATTGTTGTCATTATTATTGTGATACTGCTTCTAGTACTACTCCTACCATTGTACTAGGAAGAAGGAGGGGAAGAGGAAGAATCTTATTGTTTATTGTTTGTATTATCGAGGCATACAAATGCACAGGGAGGTAAGGGAGGGAAAAGTAAGGCGACGAAGAGGGAGAGAGAGGGAGAGAGAACGAGAGGGGATAGCCTATGGCCCAGGTTCAAATTCAGTTCTCTTTAATTTATTTTACCCAGTACTGATGATCATAATTTTATCTACCATGTGATTGCCATGTGTACGCCACACCGAATAGCACTAGCTCACATTTTGTCATTGTTGTCAAGAACTTATTGGCATGCAGCCAGTAGATTTTCATCATGTGTTTGATCTTGTATTGAAAAAAGATCAAACACATCATCATAATCTACAGAGTGCAACCAAAAAATTCTTAACAACAATTGAAATTTCTTTCAGGAAGCCTAACACTAAAAGCTGTTTTTGATTCAAAGAGCATCGTAGATACAATGAACAAATAAGAATAATAATACATTCACTTCTATTTTCCCCGCCAAATAATCCGAACAAAAGATTCAACCGAGGGTAATCAACTGTTAAACGAATTTATCATGAGTCTTTGAAAAATTAATTAATACTGCTTGTCAAATATTATCGAAGAACAGCAAAGGCGAACGCGATTGTCGCTACAATTCAGAAATCATTGCTGGCATTGCTTTTCTCTCAAAATTACCGTGAGATATCAAGCTACATAGAACTATGATCGACACAAAAGATATTGTCTTGAAAACAGTCAGAAACATTAGAACTTGAATGAATAAAACATAATGCAAATGAAAAGAGTAGAATGAATAGGACACAAGTTAATTTTTACCATTTAAATCATCCAGTTCCAAATACCTGAGAAGAATTCGAACCAGATGCATTTAATGGTAAACTTAAAGACAATGATTCATGACAATTGTCAATTGTCATGAGTTTATCGTCTAGACGTATTGCAAAAGATAATCAGAATAATAATGATCAGAATGATACCTCTACTATAAGGCCTACTTCTACATGTACTATGCTACACTACTGCCATTGTAGATTATGCTGATAATACAGATGATAATAATGATATGATAACAATTATAATAATACTATATACTTATACTAATCGTCATCAAAATCATCATGTTCATATTCATCATAATGATAACAATAATAATGATTATAATAATTACAATAATAACTTATCTTAACGATAATAATCATGATAAGGATAATAATCACAATAACAAACATAATAATTACAAAAATAACATTAGTAACACCACCAACCATAATAATCATTGTTGTCATTATTATTGTGATACTGCTTCTAGTACTACTCCTACCATTGTACTAGGAAGAAGGAGGGGAAGAGGAAGAATCTTATTGTTTATTGTTTGTATTATCGAGGCATACAAATGCACAGGGAGGTAAGGGAGGGAAAAGTAAGGCGACGAAGAGGGAGAGAGACGGAGAGAGAACGAGAGGGGATAGCCTATGGCCCAGGTTCAAATTCAGTTCTCTTTAATTTATTTGACCCAGTACTGATGATCATAATTTTATCTACCATGTGATTGCCATGTGTACGCCACACCGAATAGCACTAGCTGACATTTTGTCATTGTTGTCAAGAACTTATTGGCATGCAGCCAGTAGATTTTCTTCATGTGTTTGATCTTGTATTGAAAAAAGATCAAACACATCATCATAATCTACAGAGTGCAACCAAAAAGTTCTTAACAACAATTGAATTTTTTTTCAGGAAGCCTAACACTAAAAGCTGTTTTTGATTCAAAGAGCATCGTAGATACCGTAATGAACAAATAAGAATAATAATACGTTCACTTTTATTTTCCCCGCCAAAAAATCCGAACAAAAGATTCAACCGAGGGTAATCAACTGTTAAACGAATTTATCATGAGTCCTTGAAAAATTAATTAATACTGCTTGTCAAATATTATCGAAGAACAGCAAAGGCGAACGCGATTGTCGCTACAATTCAGAAATCATTGCTGGCATTGCTTTTCTCTCAAAATTACCGTGAGATATCAAGCTACATAGAACTATGATCGACACAAAAGATATTGTCTTGAAAACAGTCAGAAACATTAGAACTTGAATGAATAAAACATAATGCAAATGAAAAGAGTAGAATGAATAGGACACAAGTTAATTTTTACCATTTAAATCATCCAGTTCCAAATACCTGAGAAGAATTCGAACCAGATGCATTTAATGGTAAACTTAAAGACAATGATTCATGACAATTGTCAATTGTCATGAGTTTATCGTCTAGACGTATTGCAAAAGATAATCAGAATAATAATGATCAGAATGATACCTCTACTATAAGGCCTACTTCTACATGTACTATGCTACACTACTGCCATTGTAGATTATGCTGATAATACAGATGATAATAATGATATGATAACAATTATAATAATACTATATACTTATACTAAACGTCATCAAAATCATCATGTTCATATTCATCATAATGATAACAATAATAATGATTATAATAATTACAATAATAACTTATCTTAACGATAATAATCATGATAAGGATAATAATCACAATAACAAACATAATAATTACAAAAATAACATTAGTAACACCACCAACCATAATAATCATTGTTGTCATTATTATTGTGATACTGCTTCTAGTACTACTCCTACCATTGTACTAGGAAGAAGGAGGGGAAGAGGAAGAATCTTATTGTTTATTGTTTGTATTATCGAGGCATACAAAAGCACAGGGAGGTAAGGGAGGGAAAAGTAAGGCGACGAAGAGGGAGAGAGACGGAGAGAGAACGAGAGGGGATAGCCTATGGCCCAGGTTCAAATTCAGTTCTCTTTAATTTATTTGACCCAGTACTGATGATCATAATTTTATCTACCATGTGATTGCCATGTGTACGCCACACCGAATAGCACTAGCTCACATTTTGTCATTGTTGTCAAGAACTTATTGGCATGCAGCCAGTAGATTTTCATCATGTGTTTGATCTTGTATTGAAAAAAGATCAAACACATCATCATAATCTACAGAGTGCAACCAAAAAGTTCTTAACAACAATTGATTTTTTTTTCAGGAAGCCTAACACTAAAAGCTGTTTTTGATTCAAAGAGCATCGTAGATACCGTAATGAACAAATAAGAATAATAATACATTCACTTTTATTTTCCCCGCCAAAAAATCCGAACAAAAGATTCAACCGAGGGTAATCAACTGTTAAACGAATTTATCATGAGTCCTTGAAAAATTAATTAATACTGCTTGTCAAATATTATCGAAGAACAGCAAAGGCGAACGCGATTGTCGCTACAATTCAGAAATCATTGCTGGCATTGCTTTTCTCTCAAAATTACCGTGAGATATCAAGCTACATAGAACTATGATCGACACAAAAGATATTGTCTTGAAAACAGTCAGAAACATTAGAACTTGAATGAATAAAACATAATGCAAATGAAAAGAGTAGAATGAATAGGACACAAGTTAATTTTTACCATTTAAATCATCCAGTTCCAAATACCTGAGAAGAATTCGAACCAGATGTATTTAATGGTAAACTTAAAGACAATGATTCATGACAATTGTCAATTGTCATGAGTTTATCGTCTAGACGTATTGCAAAAGATAATCAGAATAATAATGATCAGAATGATACCTCTACTATAAGGCCTACTTCTACATGTACTATGCTACACTACTGCCATTGTAGATTATGCTGATAATACAGATGATAATAATGATATGATAACAATTATAATAATACTATATACTTATACTAATCGTCATCAAAATCATCATGTTCATATTCATCATAATGATAACAATAATAATGATTATAATAATTACAATAATAACTTATCTTAACGATAATAATCATGATAAGGATAATAATCACAATAACAAACATAATAATTACAAAAATAACATTAGTAACACCACCAACCATAATAATCATTGTTGTCATTATTATTGTGATACTGCTTCTAGTACTACTCCTACCATTGTACTAGGAAGAAGGAGGGGAAGAGGAAGAATCTTATTGTTTATTGTTTGTATTATCGAGGCATACAAATGCACAGGGAGGTAAGGGAGGGAAAAGTAAGGCGACGAAGAGGGAGAGAGACGGAGAGAGAACGAGAGTGGATAGCCTATGGCCCAGGTTCAAATTCAGTTCTCTTTAATTTATTTGACCCAGTACTGATGATCATAATTTTATCTACCATGTGATTGCCATGTGTACGCCACACCGAATAGCACTAGCTCACATTTTGTCATTGTTGTCAAGAACTTATTGGCATGCAGCCAGTAGATTTTCTTCATGTGTTTGATCTTGTATTGAAAAAAGATCAAACACATCATCATAATCTACAGAGTGCAACCAAAAAGTTCTTAACAACAATTGAATTTTTTTTCAGGAAGCCTAACACTAAAAGCTGTTTTTGATTCAAAGAGCATCGTAGATACCGTAATGAACAAATAAGAATAATAATACATTCACTTCTATTTTTCCCGCCAAAAAATCCGAACAAAAGATTCAACCGAGGGTAATCAACTGTTAAACGAATTTATCATGAGTCCTTGAAAAATTAATTAATACTGCTTGTCAAATATTATCGAAGAACAGCAAAGGCGAACGCGATTGTCGCTACAATTCAGAAATCATTGCTGGCATTGCTTTTCTCTCAAAATTACCGTGAGATATCAAGCTACATAGAACTATGATCGACACAAAAGATATTGTCTTGAAAACAGTCAGAAACATTAGAACTTGAATGAATAAAACATAATGCAAATGAAAAGAGTAGAATGAATAGGACACAAGTTAATTTTTACCATTTAAATCATCCAGTTCCAAATACCTGAGAAGAATTCGAACCAGATGCATTTAATGGTAAACTTAAAGACAATGATTCATGACAATTGTCAATTGTCATGAGTTTATCGTCTAGACGTATTGCAAAAGATAATCAGAATAATAATGATCAGAATGATACCTCTACTATAAGGCCTACTTCTACATGTACTATGCTACACTACTGCCATTGTAGATTATGCTGATAATAAAGATGATAATAATGATATGATAACAATTATAATAATACTATATACTTATACTAATCGTCATCAAAATCATCATGTTCATATTCATCATAATGATAACAATAATAATGATTATAATAATTACAATAATAACTTATCTTAACGATAATAATCATGATAAGGATAATAATCACAATAACAAACATAATATTTACAAAAATAACATTAGTAACACCACCAACCATAATAATCATTGTTGTCATTATTATTGTGATACTGCTTCTAGTACTACTCCTACCATTGTACTAGGAAGAAGGAGGGGGAAGAGGAAGAATCTTATTGTTTATTGTTTGTATTATCGAGGCATACAAAAGCACAGGGAGGTAAGGGAGGGAAAAGTAAGGCGACGAAGAGGGAGAGAGACGGAGAGAGAACGAGAGGGGATAGCCTATGGCCCAGGTTCAAATTCAGTTCTCTTTAATTTATTTGACCCAGTACTGATGATCATAATTTTATCTACCATGTGATTGCCATGTGTACGCCACACCGAATAGCACTAGCTCACATTTTGTCATTGTTGTCAAGAACTTATTGGCATGCAGCCAGTAGATTTTCATCATGTGTTTGATCTTGTATTGAAAAAAGATCAAACACATCATCATAATCTACAGAGTGCAACCAAAAAGTTCTTAACAACAATTGAATTTTTTTTCAGGAAGCCTAACACTAAAAGCTGTTTTTGATTCAAAGAGCATCGTAGATACCGTAATGAACAAATAATAATAATAATACATTCACTTCTATTTTCCCCGCCAAAAAATCCGAACAAAAGATTCAACCGAGGGTAATCAACTGTTAAACGAATTTATCATGAGTCCTTGAAAAATTAATTAATACTGCTTGTCAAATATTATCGAAGAACAGCAAAATCGAACGCGATTGTCGCTACAATTCAGAAATCATTGCTTGCATTGCTTTTCTCTCAAAATTACCGTGAGATATCAAGCTACATAGAACTATGATCGACACAAAAGATATTGTCTTGAACACAGTCAGAAACATTAGAACTTGAATGAATAAAACATAATGCAAATGAAAAGAGTAGAATGAATAGGACACAAGTTAATTTTTACCATTTAAATCATCCAGTTCCAAATACCTGAGAAGAATTCGAACCAGATGCATTTAATGGTAAACTTAAAGACAATGATTCATGACAATTGTCAATTGTCATGAGTTTATCGTCTAGACGTATTGCAAAAGATAATCAGAATAATAATGATCAGAATGATACCTCTACTATAAGGCCTACTTCTACATGTACTATGCTACACTACTGCCATTGTAGATTATGCTGATAATAAAGATGATAATAATGATATGATAACAATTATAATAATACTATATACTTATACTAATCGTCATCAAAATCATCATGTTCATATTCATCATAATGATAACAATAATAATGATTATAATAATTACAATAATAACTTATCTTAACGATAATAATCATGATAAGGATAATAATCACAATAACAAACATAATATTTACAAAAATAACATTAGTAACACCACCAACCATAATAATCATTGTTGTCATTATTATTGTGATACTGCTTCTAGTACTACTCCTACCATTGTACTAGGAAGAAGGAGGGGGAAGAGGAAGAATCTTATTGTTTATTGTTTGTATTATCGAGGCATACAAAAGCACAGGGAGGTAAGGGAGGGAAAAGTAAGGCGACGAAGAGGGAGAGAGACGGAGAGAGAACGAGAGGGGATAGCCTATGGCCCAGGTTCAAATTCAGTTCTCTTTAATTTATTTGACCCAGTACTGATGATCATAATTTTATCTACCATGTGATTGCCATGTGTACGCCACACCGAATAGCACTAGCTCACATTTTGTCATTGTTGTCAAGAACTTATTGGCATGCAGCCAGTAGATTTTCATCATGTGTTTGATCTTGTATTGAAAAAAGATCAAACACATCATCATAATCTACAGAGTGCAACCAAAAAGTTCTTAACAACAATTGAATTTTTTTTCAGGAAGCCTAACACTAAAAGCTGTTTTTGATTCAAAGAGCATCGTAGATACCGTAATGAACAAATAATAATAATAATACATTCACTTCTATTTTCCCCGCCAAAAAATCCGAACAAAAGATTCAACCGAGGGTAATCAACTGTTAAACGAATTTATCATGAGTCCTTGAAAAATTAATTAATACTGCTTGTCAAATATTATCGAAGAACAGCAAAATCGAACGCGATTGTCGCTACAATTCAGAAATCATTGCTTGCATTGCTTTTCTCTCAAAATTACCGTGAGATATCAAGCTACATAGAACTATGATCGACACAAAAGATATTGTCTTGAACACAGTCAGAAACATTAGAACTTGAATGAATAAAACATAATGCAAATGAATAAGACTGGAATGAATAGGACACAAGTTCATTTCTACCATTTAAATCATCACGTACCAAATACCTAAGCAAAATTCGAACCAGATGCATTTAATGGTAAACTTAAAGACAATGATTCATGACAATTGTCAATTGTCATGAGTTTATCGTCTAGACGTATTGCAAAAGATAATCAGAATAATAATGATCAGAATGATACCTCTACTATAAGGCCTACTTCTACATGTACTATGCTACACTACTGCCATTGTAGATTATGCTGATAATAAAGATGATAATAATGATATGATAACAATTATAATAATACTATATACTTATACTAATCGTCATCAAAATCATCATGTTCATATTCATCATAATGATAACAATAATAATGATTATAATAATTACAATAATAACTTATCTTAACGATAATAATCATGATAAGGATAATAATCACAATAACAAACATAATATTTACAAAAATAACATTAGTAACACCACCAACCATAATAATCATTGTTGTCATTATTATTGTGATACTGCTTCTAGTACTACTCCTACCATTGTACTAGGAAGAAGGAGGGGGAAGAGGAAGAATCTTATTGTTTATTGTTTGTATTATCGAGGCATACAAATGCACAGGGAGGTAAGGGAGGGAAAAGTAAGGCGACGAAGAGGGAGAGAGACGGAGAGAGAACGAGAGGGGATAGCCTATGGCCCAGGTTCAAATTCAGTTCTCTTTAATTTATTTGACCCAGTACTGATGATCATAATTTTATCTACCATGTGATTGCCATGTGTACGCCACACCGAATAGCACTAGCTCACATTTTGTCATTGTTGTCAAGAACTTATTGGCATGCAGCCAGTAGATTTTCATCATGTGTTTGATCTTGTATTGAAAAAAAGATAAAACACATCATCATAATCTACAGAGTGCAACCAAAAAGTTCTTAACAACAATTGAATTTTTTTTCAGGAAGCCTAACACTAAAAGCTGTTTTTGATTCAAAGAGCATCGTAGATACCGTAATGAACAAATAATAATAATAATACATTCACTTCTATTTTCCCCGCCAAAAAATCCGAACAAAAGATTCAACCGAGGGTAATCAACTGTTAAACGAATTTATCATGAGTCCTTGAAAAATTAATTAATACTGCTTGTCAAATATTATCGAAGAACAGCAAAATCGAACGCGATTGTCGCTACAATTCAGAAATCATTGCTTGCATTGCTTTTCTCTCAAAATTACCGTGATATATCAAGCTACATAGAACTATGATCGACACAAAAGATATTGTCTTGAAAACAGTCAGAAACATTAGAACTTGAATGAATAAAACATAATGCAAATGAATAAGACTGGAATGAATAGGACACAAGTTCATTTCTACCATTTAAATCATCACGTACCAAATACCTAAGCAAAATTCGAACCAGATGCATTTAATGGTAAGCTTAAAGACAATGATTCATGACAATTGTAAATTGTCGTGAGTTTATCGTCTATATAGATGTATTGCAAAAGATAATCAGGATAATAAGGATCAGAATGATACCTCTACTACTAGGCCTACTTCCTTCTACATGACTATACTATACTACTGCCATTGTAGAATATGCTGATAATACAGATGATAATAATGATATGATTAAAAATTATAACTAGACTTTAATTCGTCACTTTGAAGAATTAGGTGATACGTATGCTATTTTTGTATCATGAAAGTGTGCCGATGATGATCTAATGATAATATTCATAAATACGATAGTAAAGATATTGATGATAATGATTTATTTGTTTTAAATGACGATGACAATGATTAAAAGTGGTATAGCGCCCCCTTCAGGTATTCGATAGACAATTGTTATATGATTAATTTACTAAACAAGCTCAAATTTTCGCCTGATTGCAGAGCTTACCAATCATTGAACTGATATTTCGACGCACTACATACGCAACATAATGAACAAGTCTAGACTGGAATGTAGTATCATTCACCTCCCATAGGCATAAGACGCATATTAAGCAAACAATCTAATGACGTCATCAAAATGCATAAATATTGGTAATAATATTGTGAAGAATTGTCTCAGCTACAACGTATCAAAATTTAGAAGAAAATTGATCAATATTTGCAGAGATACAATCATTTTCTGTAAATATGTTGACGTCATAATATGCAAATTCGTATTTTGACTTTCAAGGCCATTATGAGCCAAATGAGAAATGAAATCATATCTCCGACTCATATAATCAAAATAAAAGAACAATCGGGGGTCTAGGTGCATCCAAAGAGCTGTGATGGATTTTGTGTAATCATGTTTTTGCCTATATATGCTATGTATTACATGTGCTCGTGCGCACGGCAATTTATCTTAAACGGACGCGCATTCCGTTATGAAATATCATGAAAGAACAAAACATTGCGTTTCTTTGTTGTGTAATGGCATTACACGCAAAAACGCGCGTGCATAATTTTCGAGATTCTTTAAATGGCCTAGAACATACTCTGTTTTGATTAAAAAGTGAATTTGGGCATTTTAAAATTCAGACGCGCGCGGATTTTGATGAGATGTTTTGTCAAACCTTGACCTGAAGTTCATGTGTTTTAAATATGGTTCCGTTTTGATGACTCGTTATGAAGATATGATTAAAAGCTGATTTCCACAAAATAGCGCCTGGATGACGTCATGATGATTTTGAGTTACTGAAAAGTGTCACAATTCTAATTCATGCTAACATTAATCATCATGGCAAGTTTCATGATAATGGCTTTATTCATTCATGAGATATCCTGCGAACAAATTAGTGGCAGAATAATGAATGGGAATAATAATAACTTGAATTTGTCACTTTGACAATTTAGGTTATACGTATGCTAATGTTTTAAATAATGAAGAATGTATTTTCACGATTTTATAATACCTTCTAATATGCTCTTCCTATTAAAGGTAAAAACCAGTATTGGAAACGCCCCAATTTCAAAAAATGAAATGGAAGCTCTTATTACCAATCATGTGAAAGAATATGTTTTGACTAATACATGATGATAACAATTTTGCCGGGAAACCGCCTACTAATTGATATGTTTTGTAAATTTATCTACACGTCTGTGAGAGATAAACGCACGTGTCGCGCACGTGTGCGTATAGTCCTATAAACATCTTTATGTGTACAGTGCTTGTAACTTTACGAAGACTGGACCAAATTTCTTATCATTTTGATGATTCCAAAACCTTGCAGTACACACCAATACTTATATGCTAGATGATCAACCTTTTCTGATCGATTCCACAACGTTTCTTTCACAATGCAATCGCATGACCATAACTGGTCTTTACCTTTAAGATCTATCCATATGAAAAGTTTCAACTGTGTAGTATATTGACCATTATGGATCTATGGAAGATAGGGGGGGGGGGGGGGGTAAGACGATTTTTTTTTTTTTTTTTTTTTTGGTCTCGACATTTTAAAATTTGACATTTTGCTCCGTTGGGGGGGGGGGGGGGGTAAGGTCACCTTGTTTAGGTCACCCATGGGAATATTAAAAAAGAAAAAAAGAAAAAAAAAGAGAAACAAAAAATCCAAAGGGGGGGGGGGGTTTAGGGGGGGTTTGGTTTATACACATAAAAATACCAAAGGGGGGTTTAACCCCCCAAACACCCCCCCCCCCCCCTGCGTACGCGCCTGATGTGGACAAATGCTCATGTACCCTTTAAGCTCATATAATGTATTTTATTACCAGAGGGAAAAAAAATGGTCAGTCACTCAATAGTGTCTGACAGTAAAGTATAGAAAGCAAAGGGGTTTCCTTGTTGTATTTGAATACTAGAAAACTGCTAACGTTTATATTTCACAAAAAGGACAAACGTGACATATGCATAATTCCTACAATGTTCTACAGAATTTGCGAATTTAACTTTCAATTGAAAATTTCGACATGATCCCACAACTTTTATAGCCCATAGTCTCAGCTATAACATACCAAAATTTGGGAGAACATAGAGCACAAATAAGCTAGATAGTGCTCAAAGATTAATGTCATGTAGATCCATGATTTGAACTAAATTGGCACCTTCCACAGGCTTAACACGCAAATTAAGAAAATCTACCTTTAAAGTTACCTTTAATCGCAATTTTCACTATGATGATGTCATCAAAATGAAAAATAATATTCAGTTAACTTGTAGACAATTGCCTCAACTACAAGATATCAACATTAAGAAGAGAATCAATCAATATTTACAGAGATACAATCAATTTTCATAAATATGCTGACGTCATAATATGCAAATTCGTATTTTGAGTTCCAAGATCAATATGATGATGACACGATATACTTAATGGCCAAATGAGACATGGAATCACATCTCCGACTCATACTCTATCCGAATATGAAACAAAATTGAGGGTTCCCGTCCATCCCAAAGAGTCATAAGGGTTTTGTGTAGGCATGTTGTTGCCCATATATGCTATGTATTACATGAGCACGCGCGCACGGATGTTTATCTTAAACGGACGCTCATTCCCTTATTAATGGTCATAAAGAGATAAACATGGTATCAAATTGTTTGGGAAAACATGAGGAATACTGTGTCAAAAAAAAAATCCAGGATGAATCATTTTGCGTTCGGCCGTGACAAACGAAAACGCTCGCGCATGCGCGCGCGCGCGATTCTTTATGAAATGCTTTTGCTGATAATGGCGTACGCTCGCGTTTTTTGACGTGAAATTGATCGGACTGATATTGACCTTGATCCTGGTAAATATGAATGAGAAATGTCTTTTCGTTATGAAGATATGATCATATTTTGGTTTTCACAAAATTGCGCCTGGATGACGTTATCAATCAAGGTCAAGGTTGAAAACCTTATTGTGCTCTTTCCTCATGCCTATACATATTATGTGTGCCAAATTTCAAGGCATTTGATTGAGCCATTTTCAAGTTATCGTGCTAACAAAAAAGTGGTTAGAAATAAGAAAAATATTCTAACGAAAACATAGGTGATCAGTATTTTATTTCATATTTCTCGGTAACGAGAATACATGAGAGCCCGCCCGCAACGCTACAATCAATACGTTCGTCGCGCTTACATCGTATGATATACGAAATCTTTGAGCTGCAAAAATCTGTTTATATTTTTGCAATCCTTCGTTTCCGGCAGAGTTTTTTGCCGAAATTCGCTCGTAGAAAAGTTTCTGACACTTTTGAAACAGGTTTTGTTCTAAAATGGACAAATCTTGGGACTCTAAAACAATTTTTGAAATCCCATCTTCTGCTCGGTGCCTGCCGGGCACGAGCAAGTCACCATCGGAACCTGCAATCACGGGGACGGGTACTAACCCGCAGGCAGCCGGGCCCATAATGCCTACCGTACCCGGTGTTTCTCCCCTGACGAGTAAGGCAAAGCCGAGCTCGGGCATTGCTGTGGGTACTCCCAAATGCAAAATTAGTAGCAAGGCAAAGCCGAGCGTGCAAGAAAATACTAAATCGTCTAAGACGAAAGTCAAATCCTCTGACAATAAATGTGTTGGTAAGGCTAAGCCGAACCGTGAGGTTGACAACACGAGCAAGGCTAAGCCGAGCTCGGACTCAAAATCGAAGTCTGTGGATTCACGCATTGATAAGCTGGAAGACATGCTTTCTGTGTTAATGGAGAGAATCCCTGCCCCGGCACAGCCGGCTCTGGCCCCACAGACATTCTCCTCTCCGGTTGATAAAAACACGGAGCCCCTCTCGGTAGGAAGATTGACCTCGGGGGAAGGCCTTTTGGCCGATGATCTTTTTGATGGAAGTGAATCGCCAGGTAGCGAACTTCTTTATGATACCGACGATGTCGGAAGCATGGGCAGAGCTGTTGGTAGTGTGCCTACTACTGCCGGCAAGGGACAAGATTCAATTCCCATGATCGCCGCAAAATTTGCCATGCCCTCGGGGATTGGTGCCCCCTTACATGACGACATAGCTCAATCTATGACTTATTTGATGAGCAACAAACTGGAAGAAAAATCTCTGGATGAGGCGGCTGAGAAATATCTTTCCCCCGAAAACTGTGAATTGCTTGACACTCCAAGAGTGAACACAATTATTTGGGAAAACTTGCGTTCAGCAACTAGAAATAAAGATCTGAAAATTCAGTACATCCAGAAGTCATTAACCAAAGGCTTGTGTGCTTTTGCACGATCTCTGAACCCGGCTACGATGACCGAGGAGCAGCATGATGCATTGGCGCTGCTATGTAATGCCAATTACGGCATAAATTCCATGAGGAAGGATTTGATCAAACCGGATCTCAACCCTCTTTGTCATCATCTGTGCCGGCCAACTTACCCAGTTACCAAACACTTGTTTGGCGAGGATCTGGGGCGCCAGGTTAAAGAACTGCAAGAACAGCAAAAAGCCACGGCAGGTGTTATGAACACGAGAAGCCAGCCTCAAGACAGGCAGCAACGCTCATATCATCCTTATCGCAAGGTTACAGACTATGCCAAGCACACCATGAAACGAGCTGGCTGGTTCCCCAATCGAGATCAAGGCAATTCGTCATCCCGTATGTATGGGAACTCAGAGCGCCCTTTTTTAGGGCAGCGCCAGAATTCCAACTTCAAGAAAGGGAATTCAAAACAACAGCCATCACACACCTACACCCCAACAGCCAACAGGGGCAAACAATCGTACCATCGCAAGAAGTAGTCGGGGGAAATTCCCCTTCAGGCTCAAGCACTCAAGAGGTTAGTGTTTGTAATGAAGCCGTGTCTGATATGGTCGGAGGTCGACTGAAGCCATTTTATGAAAATTGGTGCAAAATTACTTCAGATCCATTCTTACTTCAAGCTATTCAAGGCTACAAACTGGAATTTGATCCAGACAAATTCCCCCCCATACAAGACAAGCCCCTCCACACTTACAAGCGAAATGCTATGGAGATGGCTAAGATCCATGAGGAGTTGAATACTCTAGAAAATAAAAACGTCATTGAGCGTTGCTCACACGTCAATGGTGAATTCATTTCACACATTTTCACAAGACCAAAAAAGAATGGAGGAGTTAGACTAATTCTGGATTTGTCCAAACTTAACAAATACATTACTTATTGCCATTTCAAAATGGACAACATTTTCACTGCTGTCTCCCTCTTGTCTGAGGGAGACTTCATGGCTTCAGTCGACCTTCGCGATGCATACTACACGGTACCCATTCATACAGAATCTAGAAAGTACCTTCGCTTTGTGTGGCAGGGACAATTATGGCAATTTAAAACCCTGCCAAATGGGCTTAGCTCTGCCCCCAGGCTATTTACTAAGCTTCTCAAACCTGTGTTTGCCTGTCTTAGACAATCCAAACACAAAGTTGTTGGATATTTGGATGACACTATAATTATTGGTAAAACCAAGTCTAGAACACTAGAATCCGTGACAGCTACTACAATGTTGCTGAGTAGACTGGGATTCATAATTCATCCAATAAAGTCGGTGCTTGAACCGACTCAAGACATTGAATTTCTTGGATTCAGACTCGATACAATTAGAATGAAAATTACACTGCCTGTTAACAAAGGCAAAGACGTAAGAGAGGCATGCATTGGGTTGCTAGAGAAGAAAGCCCCCTCCATAAGGGAAGTTGCGAAGATAATTGGGAAAATAGTAGCAACATTTCCAGCTTCTCCGTATGGGCCACTGCATTACAGGGCACTAGAGAAAAAGAAAATAGCAGCATTAAGGTGCAATAAAGGGCACTTTGACAGACCCATGGTACTTTCACCTAATTCTAAAGATGAAATAAACTGGTGGGTTTCAAATGTTACTTCAGTTAAGTGCCCTATGCATCATGGGAAATTCATGATGGAATTGCGCACCGATGCCAGTGGAAAAGGCTGGGGTGCTACAGATCTAAAATCACAAACGGGGGGCAGATGGAACAGCCAAGAATTAGCTAGGGCTCACAATAATGAAATAAATTATCTTGAGACCCTTGCAGCAGGCCTCGGGTTGAAAGCTTACTGTTCTAACATGAGAAATACACATGTTCTGATTAGGCTTGATAATATGACGGCAACTGCGTACCTCAATAATATGGGAGGTATTAGATCACACTCCTGCAATGAAATGGCCAGTGAAATTTGGGAGTGGTGTAAGGATAGAAATATTTGGTTAACGGCTGCTCATCTCCCAGGCACTCTAAACGTCGAAGCAGACCGCATGTCTAGGAAATTTAATGACAACATTGAATGGATGCTCGATAGGGCTATGTTCAAGTCAATAGTGGGTAGATATGGTCTGCCAGAGGTAGATTTGTTTGCAACTAGGCTCAACGCTCAGCTACCAAAGTATATTTCGTGGATGCCAGACCCTAATGCTTGGGCAGTGGATGCATTCACCGTAGACTGGGGTACTCTCAATTGTTATGCCTTCCCACCTTTCAACATAATTCCAAGGTGCCTACAGAAGATTAAAGTAGACAATGCACGAGGCTTATTGGTGGTACCAAACTGGCCTACACAAGCCTGGTTTCCCATTCTTGAAGAAATGTTGCTCGAAGAGCCCATGCTTTTGCCATGGAACATTTCACTTCTCACTCAGCCAGTGTCTGGCAGTCCTCACCCTCTCACTAATCTTGATCTCCTTTGTTGCAGGCTTGGCGTGCACACTGTGACCTACATGGATTAACAGAGAGAACTACAGACATTATTGGTGCATCATGGAGAGAATCAACAAAGAAACAATACAACATTTACATCTCCAAGTGGAAAATTTTCTGCGAACAGCACAAACTTCCATGGATGCAGGCTAAAGCTAAGGACATTTTAGAGTTTTTCAGTGACCTTTTTTACAGACATAATGCTAGCTATAGTGCTATCAATACAGCAAGGAGTGCCCTGGCATCAGTCATGAGTTTGGATGATAGCAACTATACGATTGGTTCACATCCTATCATAAGCAAGTACATGAAAGGTGTTTTCCAGCTAAGAACTCCAACCCCACGCTATGCTCAAGTTTGGGACGTCAGTATTGTATTGGATTACCTTCGTCTTCAACCAGCTAATGATAAGCTTCCTTCGTGTAAATTGACTCAAAAATTGAGCATGTTACTTGCGCTTACTTCAGCACAAAGAGTACAAACTCTGTGGAACCTTAATTTGGACAAGATGTGTTTGAAGGCAGACTCGGTGGAATTCCACGTTGATAGCCTGCTTAAGCAGAGTAAACCAGGAAATGTTGGTATAATGGTCAAGATATCAGCATTCCCAGAGGATGAACGGCTTTGTGCCGTACATTGCATTGAACAATATATAAAACTGACAAAAGAAATAAGGAAGTCAGAGAGACACCTGTTCATCTCGTTTCGGAAGCCACACAAAAGGGCATCCTCGCAAACAATTTCGAGATGGATCAGAGTTGTGATGAAAAATTCTGGCATCGATACGGACCAGTACAAGTCTCACTCTACAAGGGCAGCATCTACTTCAATAGCCAAGAAGATGCACATCCCAATGGATGTGATTCTCAAGCATGCCGGTTGGGCCAATGAGAAAACTTTTGAAAAGTACTACAACAAACCAGTGAATACGGGACATTCTACTTTCACTCAAGCAGTCCTACATCACTGATTCTGATTTCTACCAGGACCAGGTTAGCTATTCCTGATATTTTGTTGACAAATTATTGTCGCATATGTGACTACTGAGCTTTGAAGTCTCATGTATTCTCGTTACCGAGAAATATGAAATAAAATAGGAGGATTAAACGAGAACTTACAGTTTGAAGTTTGATCCGTATTTTATGAGTATTAGGAGGTTAGAGAATACATGCCCTACCTCTCCCTCCCTTGCTCAGGATCATTAGTATGTTCTCATCAGTCCTATTTTATTTATTTATTTGTTCATCAGTAGTCACAGTTGCTTTGAAGATTGATTGTAGCGTTGCGGGCGGGCTCTCATGTATTCTCTAACCTCCTAATACTCATAAAATACGGATCAAACTTCAAACTGTAAGTTCTCGTTTAATCCTCCTATTATATACAGCCCACCTGATAATACATTACATTTATGATGCGCTTCATACAATGTTTCTAAACGCAAGAGAAAGAATAAAGGATAAGGATGTGGGAGGAAAAAGGAGTTACCTAGAAGTCATTTCGAATATACTGAAACAACTTTCCATCTATCTAGTTAATTTCAAACAGCTCATCAATATGTAAGACCTGAAATGACCTCAATGCAAGCAAGCACATGCATCTTAATTGGTAAATCATCTGCAAGTAAAGCATTACAGGGGCGTCGCCAAAGGGGGGGGGGGGTGCGACACCCCTCCCCCCCACCTCTCAGGATATTATCGGTAAAATTGCGCTGCCGTCGGGAAAAAAGAGAAAAGGGGGAGGGAAAAAAGAGAGGGTAAGGGAGAGAAAAGAAAAAAGAAAAGAAAAAGAAAAGAAAGTAAGGAAAAGAAAGGAAAGAAAGGAAAAGAAAGGAAAGAAAAGAGAAGAAAGAAAGAGAAGAACAAAAAAGAGGGAGGAGAGGAAAGAAAGGAAAAGAAAGAAAAGAAAGAAAAGGAAACAAAAAAAAGGAAAAAAAGAGAAAAGGGAAACAAAAGAAACGGGGGGGGGGGTGTGAAAGAGAGGAGGGGGGGGGAGGTAAGAGCCTGAGAAAGCAGGAGTGGGGTAACAGAAAGGAGGGGGGGGGGGGGTCGTTGGGTGGAGTCGTCTCGTCAAGGAAGCAAAAAAGACACGGGTAAATATGTTGCTGTGTCGGGTCAGCTGTGTCGGTATTTTTTGCTCGATCCTCGTGTACTATATCAATGCAGAAGTTTGAAGTCGGTGAGATTTATATTGTCGGTCGGCCGACAATTTTTTTTCCCTACGAACTGTGACTTTGTATCCGCTGTGACGACTTCGAGAGTGACTACAACTACAATACTTGTATTTTCTCGAAGTTTCACTTTCCTATAATATCAGCTAAAGAAATCAGAGGTTTAAAATTTTCAGGGAAACTAAATTCAAACAAGGATTAAGAGTCAACAACGATACGACGAATCGTCTTCCTTTCTCTTTATTTTGATGAAACGCCAAAATTTCCGCGGGAGGGAGAAACTTCATTTAGACGAGTCGAGAACGGTACAATAAATCGTCTTCTTTTCCTAATAATTTAGGGAAACGTCTAAGCTTCCGCGCTTCGCGCGGGAGGCCTAACACCGACACCCCCTAACGAGCGCTTCGCTTGCTCACTACCGCCCCTCCCTAAAATAAGATCCTAGCTCCGCGCCTGCATTAAAATATATAGCTATGATGTTGACTAAGTTGACAAAATAATTCGTATTTTATGTCGTCGAGGAAATTGATCATTTGCGCATTCGCAAGTACTATAGATAGTCCATAGGAAAAACAATTTAGCCTTCGGCCCCGGGTTTATAGGGTTATTTGTAGATATTGAGACACTTAATTTTGTCGGTAATTGGTGGCTAGTTTTGTCGGTAATCGTTAGCCTCTACACCAACCCCCCCCCCCCCCACCCCCCCACTGAAAAAGGTCTAGCGACGCCCCTGATACAATGTATTAGGTCATCGTGGAAGTTCTAGAAAGCAACAGGGGAGGGATCAAAATAAGCTTTGAAGGGCACTTATACGTAAAGAAGAGAACCCTTTCAGACGGGAAAATTAGATGGCAGCCTTTCTGCTTATTCCCATTTATACAAATCATTTTGTTGCAGTTTGTTGTCAGTTCTTCATGATAAGCCAATTGCTCTTCTTCCGGTGGTTCCGTGAGTCCCTTAAAGTCAGTGAAAACAAAGTACTCGAATAACACGGGGTGTTTTACACACTAATATATATATATATATAGTAAAGCTACATACACTTAACTGAAGGAAAGAAACCTATAGAAAACGGACTGGATATTATTGAAAATACTATTCTAAACAAGAATGTATTACATGTACTACATTACGTTACAATTTCACGAGAGAAATAGAACTCGAGAGGGGAAGAAAAGAAGAAGTGATGAAAATGAAAGAAGACTAATAGCATGAGAGGAAAGAAAAGAGCTAAGAAGACAAGAAAAGGGTGTAAAAAGGAAAAGGAAGCGCAAAAGAGAGAGAGAGAGAGAGAGAGAGAGATAGCCTTGAGCTTTGGATCGGCTAATGAGTAATAAATGAAACAGATTTTGAGCGGAGTAATTATCTTTCGCCGGAGAACTTGCATAAGGAGCTAAAACTTGATGTTTTTTTTTAATTCAAACATTATGGGGAATAGCAAAAAACGGGTGAGCGTTTATTGCACTAATTGCCAGAGGAGCATTCATGTCTTCCACGAGGCCGCACTTTTGGATCAGAGAGCAACGAGAGCAATGTAATCATCACTTCTCATATTAGTAATGATGATATTAGTACCACTAACCAGGGTGATTCGAGAAAGAGTGGTTGTTTTTGTGGTAAAACTCATAGTAGAATAAAGAGAAATTGTGGATTGCGACTTGCTCATCTAAATATACGATCACTTTGCTCTAATTTTGATGATTTACAGGTGATTATATCTGAAAATAATTTTGATGTTATTGCATTGAATGAAACTCGTTTATGTGAATTTATATCAGATGATAATATACGCATTGATGACTATGCCATGTACAGAAAGGACCGTAATAGACAAGGTGGGGGAGTGCTTTTATATATCAATGATAACCGACTTAACCATAAAATCAGGTCTGATCTCATGACCGAGGATATTGAAATGGTATCAGTTGAAATTAGTCTTCCTAAATGTTCACCCATAATATTAATTGCCTGGTATAGACCGCCGGGATCTGTGATTAATTTGTTTGACAAGTTCGAATCTATATTAACGAAATTGGACAATGAGAACAAAGATATTATTGTTCTAGGAGATTTGAACTGTGACCTGCTTGCATGCCCAGCAAGTTGCTATACGATGCGATTAACTGAGATTTGTGATACATTTTCATTGGTTCAAGTAATTAATAAACAAACTAGGATTGTACAGAATTCAAAGTCACTTATTGACTTAATCTATGTTTCAAATGTTTCAAAGGTAGCCGAAAGCGGAGTTATCCATACCGGAATTAGTGATCATTCCTTGGTATATATCATATGGGGGAAAAATCAAAGCGAAAAAACACAACATGTATATAGCACCTATAGAAGCTACAAACAATTCGATAATGATTCATTTTGTGCTGAATTCAGGAACGAAAACTGGAATATCGTTCTTAATGCAGGTGATCCTAATGAATCTTTAAATGAGTTTAACCGTTTGGTATTAAGGATCTGTGATAAACACGCACCTGTCCGAAAAAGAAGAGTAAAACTTGATAGACCTCCATGGATCAATGCAGACATATTGAACATGATGCGTGAAAGAGACGCAATGAAACAGAAAGCTATTGACAGAACTCTGAAAGAAAACGAAGAGAAAGAAAGTGCTGAAAATGAAAACAATGTTAGAGAAGGCAAGGAAAAGGAACATCATGTCAATGAAATCAAAGCTACTGAAGAATGGTTAAATTATAAAAAGATGAAAAACTATGTATCTTCAAAAATTAAGCAAAGTAAAAAAGAAACTTTTCATTATCAGATTGAAAACTCATGTCATGACGTGAAAGGAACATGGGCAGCGTTGAATAAATTATTATTACGTAAAAGGTCAGGTAATAGTATAACATGTATAAAAAATGAGGAAGGAGATATACTCGACTCAAAAACTATTGCTCAAAAACTAAATGAGTATTTTGTCAGCGTGGGACCATCTCTTGCCAAAAACATTCCTTCTGCAAATAATTGTGTTAACGAGGCTTTAGTAACACCGGCACACCATTCTTTTCAGTTTAGACAAGTGGATTCAAACGCCGTTTTAAAGGTACTAAATAGCCTATCGTTGAAAAAGGCAATGGGGTGTGACATGATTCCAGTTAAGCTGATTAGAATGGCCACCCCGTACATTGTGCAGCCTCTGACGTCTATAATTAACTCGTCTTTGCACACAGGAATTGTACCTAATATGTGGAAAAAAGCCCTATTGTTGCGATTCACAAAGGAGGGTCTAAGGAATTGTGTAACTATAGACCTATTTCGATTTTACCCATACTATCAAAAGTTTTAGAGAGAATGGTCTTCAATCAAATCTATGACTACTTAAATGCCAATACATTGTTGAGCATTTACCAGTCAGGATTTCGACCCAATCACTCTACTGCTTCTGCTCTACTAAATGTAACAGATGACTGGTTAACAAGCATAGATGAAGGTCAAATTGTATGTGCGGTAATGCTAGATCTAAAAAAGGCTTTTGATACCGTTGACTATGTGTTACTATTGAGAAAATTATGTATGTACGGGTTGGATGAACCATCACAGCTATGGTTTTCGAACTATTTACATGGTCGAGTACAATCTACATCTGTTAACGGTATAATGTCAGATTTTTTGCCAGTTGAATGTGGAATTCCCCAAGGATCCATTTTAGGACCCCTGCTTTTCATATTAAATGTTAATGATTTGCCACGTGGCCTCACCCACTGTAAAGTAAGCATGTATGCTGATGATACAGTAATATATTGTTCGGCAAATGATACTATAGAATTGAGTGAGAAGATAAATGAAGACCTAGAATATGTTAAAAAGTGGTTGATACAAAACAAACTAAATTTGAATATAAAGAAAACCGAATACATTGTATTCGGTACGAAACAACGTCTGGATAAAGTTAAAGATAATGATTTAAACATTACTATAGACAATACTGTGTTAACTCGAGTTAGTAAGTGTAGACACCTTGGGGTAATTTTAGATGAAAGGTTATCATGGCAAGAACATATTAATACTATTCATAAAAAAGCTAGTAACGGATTATATATGCTGAAATCTATAAGAAATATAGTAAATGAATATGAAATGAAAATGGTTTATAATTCACTAGTATTGTCTCACTTAAATTATTGTGATGTAGTATGGGGTGGATGTGGAAGTACACAGAAAAACAAATTACAAAAAATTCAGAATAGAGCAGCTCGAATAATTAATAGGTCGTCTTGGTATTCCTCATCAGATGAAAATTTAACAAGACTAAATTGGATAGTCTGTATAATGTGAAAACAATAAGACCAAAGACTGAGACTATGAAAAGATCTTTTAAATATAGAGGGGCCTTAACATGGAATAACTTGCCACATGAAGTACAAGGTGCTAAATCGTTAAATATTTTTAAGGCAAAGCTGACGTAATACGAAATAAGTGTGTGGGGAGGGGCTAACTTATTAGTTTAAGAGAGCTTTATTGTTTGTTTTTAAGGTTTTATAGTTGTATACATATCTTCATAATTTCAACCTATTTATCATTCTTATTTATGTTATATTACTCCTACGCAATATGTTTTAAATGTCTAATTGTGTGCAATATGATCTTTGCAATACGATATCAGTTTATTTTTTGTCTCTTTAAAAACAAAAACAATTATATATGTAGTATTTAACTGATCCATATTCATAATGCTCTTAAGTATTTATTATTATTCCATACTTCATTTTACTTCTACTTAATATGGAATACGCATTTGTCTTAATTTCATAATTATTACACATTCTACATTATGTGTGTTTTCTTTTGTTTACTGTTTTAAAGTTGTATTATTCAATATTTAACATAAATACATAATATGTTCTTAACTTATTTATAATCTTGTTAAACTTTTTCTTGTTTTTACTTTATATATATATATATTATGATGATCATATATGTAACTTATTCCATTGTTTATCTTTTGGGTCTACCAATATAGTTTTAATGAAGTAAAGTGTTTTTAGCTTATTTCCTATATATTGTCGTGTTATAGTTGTGAATCTGTCAGTGTTATATTACTTTTGTTTATATGTCAGTGTTATATTACTTTCGTTTATATGTCATGATTATGTTGTTTTTTATCGACACGGCCCTGATTGAAACCAGTCTGCGAACTGTTTCGGGCTTTTACCGTGTATAAATAAAATAAACTCAAACTCAAACTCAATTTAATTGTCGGCGGAGCATTGTCTTTTGCGGGGTACTTTTGGGGAGGAGCAACAATTATTGTCGTATTAGCCTTTGTATTTTACGGGGCACTTTTTTAGCGGAGCAAATGTTGGCGGAGCAATTGTCGGTGTCACCGGAGCAAGTGTCGCTTCAGGCGGAGAAAATGTCGGCGGAGCAATTGTCGGCAGAGCAAATGTCACCGGAGCAATTATCGCGTTTTGCGGAGCAATTGTCGGCGGAGCAACTGTCGTTCGAGGAGCATTTGTCACCGGAGCAATTGTCGCGTTTTGCGGAGCAATTGTCGGCGGAGCAAATGTCGGCGGAGCAATTGTCGGCGGAGCAATTGTCGGCGGAGCAAATGTCGGCGGAGCAAATGTCGGCGGAGCACATGTCGGCGGAGCACATGTCGGCGGAGCAACTGTCGGCGGAGCAACTGTCGCGGAGCAACTGTCGCGGAGCAATTGTCGCGTTTTGCGGAGTAAATGTCGGCGGAGCAATCGTCGGCGGAGCATGTGTCATGGAACCCTCACCCCCCCCCCCTCCCCCAATCTCTCTTTATAAAGTATAATGAAGTGAAAAAATAACCTTGTTCTAGCAGTAAAGCTATCGGGTAAGTGTAGATCTAATTTTGGAAATATTCCTCTTCAGCTTGGACTCGTGGGTTAGCTTTTGGGTGGAGTCTCCTGCATTATGCACTGCTTTCAGATCCGGGGAACATAGATGCAAGGAATGCTAATGCATGAATAAAGCAAAAAGAAAGGAATACAATTTAAGAAAAACTTTCACATATTTTAAAACTGGAATGTTAACAATGAATTCTGTCAGAAAAGCACTGCTTGGTAAGATTTATCAGAAATAATTTCTTATTGCTCACAAACATAAAGTCAACACATCTTTGGATTTTAAACATGGGCAATGCAAAACGTGATTCAGGATTTTGTTTGGTAAATTATCAATACAATTCTAGTTTCAGGGATGCCAGTTAGAATTGATCAGAGGGCCTGAAAAATCACCTAGAATGAATGAGCTAGCTTGTACACAAAAAAACTAAACTATGGTGTGAAAATAACTCGCCAGGGCCTGAATTCAGGCTATTGCCTGAAAACTGGCATTCCCGTAGTTTGCTGATAAGGGTTGAATGAAAGCTCTTTGACCTATGCTGAAGGGTAAAAAAAACACTGTTTGAAACTCACAAAATATTGTCGGTTATTGCAACATACCTGCAGGTTTTAGTGATCTAAAATTAATTGAATTATAAATATATAATTGAAACTTAGTTAGGACAAATAAGCCTTTCAAATGAAATGATCCATTCTGTGGTGTCTAATTAGTCAGTGTCTCAGTGATCATGCATAATATGACAAATAAATGTACAGAAATAATACAAGTACATATTTACTGATAATGGCTTCAAATGTTTCAAGAGGCTGCTGATCCTTAGGGAACATTCACAAGGTTGAGAGAAAGTAGCATTTTCTGCATGGTTTCACATCAGTAAACTGAGGCCACATTGTGCTTTGAATCCACTGCTTTGACGAGAGATGTTAAAAAAGGATGCCTACAATTAATGAGAAAATAAATAAAGTTAAAACAAACGGAATGGTTGATAATGTATGCATGTGCAACACATATACTACAAACTTTTTTGAACAGACTGTGGGGAAAGAATTTTGTTTACCATTTACGGGTCTATTATTTCCAGATAAAGATTTCTGTATGTATACGGTAGCCTATACGATAAATTTGCTGTCTAAGGACTATAGAAACAACTTGTTTAAGGTTACATGTATGTGACACAAGACACTGCTTTATTCCTCTACGCATCGACACGCAATGCTCAATTTCCAGACATCTGGGCCCGGGCCGGTAGACAGGTTTCACTGCAAACCACTGCATATTACAAGTGCATACCGATGGTGGTTGTTGCGGGCGGGCGCACGCCTGTGTGAAGTTATCTACCGTATAATGAGGAGATAGATAATTTCAAGCAGACTTACGTGCCCCCGCAACCCTCTATCTGTATGCACTTTTATTGTGCAGCGGTTTACCGTGCAACCTGTGAGAAAGTGTATACTCATATCAACGTTTTCCCGAAAAATATTCCCCCCGAAATAAGAAAATTGACCAGAAACAGGTTACAAACATAACGACTTTTAAATCATGACCAGCATTATTTGAACATTTCATGAATATTTGCTTGATTTGGGGTACGTTTTACGGGTCACTGGTCAAAAAGTCTGGATATGATTCTGAACTAGTAGTAGATCTACAGTATTGCTTGGAATAAAGTAGACACTCTCACACTGTGTTGCGCGTGACTGCATGTATTATCCGTCTTTTGGTGTGACTAAGCTCTGCAGTAAACATGGCCCTGGGAAGCGGGGGTGCTGGGGGTGCTGCAGCACCCCCAAAACTTTTCCAGGGGGGGGGGGGGGGCACAGCACCCCCTGCAATTTTTTTTTGGTATGATATATTTAATGTATATCAGTATGCTTTGTTTACAAAATTGTCACACAGCCGTCAGCCACAAATGAAGATTAGAAAGAAAAAAAATACTATAACGTTTCTTTCACGAAATCCTATGAAATGTATCCTTTGAAGAGATTTTTTTTCTTTAAAAAAAAAAAAAAAAAAAAAAAAAATCCTAATTGGGGACCCAAAATGACAGGCCTCCCCCCCCCTATACCGATTAACGTAATCTAAATACAAGGAAATGGTTCACATTATGCACACTATATTCACACAAAAATGTCAGTTTACATAGTATAAATGTTATACCCCTATAGAGATATACTCTGTGCTGTGTTATACCCCTATAGAGATATACTCTATGATGACTCACTAATAAATGCCCACTCCACTTTAGTTACTAAATGCCCACCCCTTTGTTCCTAACTTTGTATTGTTTAGTAAGTTTGTATGAGTTTGCTATGTCCAAGTGAGCACAAAGAAACTCTACCCTCAGAATTACAGACTAAGGATTAATCCCCCAGTTTAGTAAACATTACCCTACCAGCATAAATGGACGAACTTGGAGATTAAGACTTGAGCAGGGATCGGTCAGCATGAATATTGTACAACATGTGTCATTCTACATTTTGAGTGAGCACTGAGTACACCAACTGACTTGTTTCTCCTCATCTTTGATTATTTCCAGGTAAGACAATATCATTTCTATCTATGTATTTTGATATTAGTATGTATACATGTATATTGTATATTTTATGTATTCATGCTAAAGTAATACATTTTACTGGTATTCCATCCATAGTATTTAGTACTTTAGTAGGTTATTAAACAAGTGAATTACAATGCATTAAGATATAAAGCATGATGCGCAGTTAGCTTGTGAACAGTGTAAGTAACTGTCTGTTTGGCTTTCTATTGGATAGTTTGTTATTAGAGTAGTCATTTTGATGTGATGATTTAAAGTGTCATTACTACTTTTGAGATTTAGTTTAGTAGTTTGTTAAACTACACTTTAAGGTTATTTCTTATAGTTAATTGTTAGTTTATTGGATGATATAATAGAACTTGTATTAAATAATCCTTGATTATTTAAGGGACTTTACTTGGATACCGTTTGATAATAAGGGTGTGACTTCTTTATTAGTATGTATGTTCATGAGAACATAAGGATAGTTAAAGGAAAAGTCATGGTTTATATGAACATGGTATCTTAAATATAAACATGAACCGGGTTAGTGCTCGGGTTTGTATACAATGTATATTGTAATTGGTTAGCGTATAGAATACATTCACAGGTAGTATTTAGCAATTTCAAAGGAACATGCTTAAGGATGAAATTGTTAAGAAGTGTGATGTACAAGATGTTTGATATTAATAGTTATGGTTATGTATCCATTAGGATAAGAAGACGGAAAACATTATAATTCTAGAATGTTTGTTCTTACAATATTGCTATTGTATGATGATTTCTGTTATTTGTTGATATTTATTATGGAGATAATAAATGTGTCATTCTACATTTTGAGTGAGCACTGAGTACACCAACTGACTTGTTTCTCCTCATCTTTGATTATTTCCAGTTATTTACAGTAACCATCCCTACACGCCATAGGGGTGTAACATTTTGGAGGCACTGCCCGGATGATGTCACCAGTCTTGATGTTCTCGATGAACTAAAGCTGCAAGTCATCATCCTATGAGACGAGCGGGGTAGACTGACCTGATCCAGACCAAGCCGCTTCTCACCAACTCCTACAGTAGCCAGAGCGTCAACAACCAGGATGGAGGGCCTTAAAGATGATGTCACCAATGGACTAAGAGGGTGCAGCATAGAGGGACTCATAGATGTGTTGACGGCCCTGGGATTGCCAGAGGATAAGGTGAGTGTAGGTAAGGAAAAGGGTAGGTCAGAGCTCGTGAGGCTTGTTACCAAGCATCTGAACAGCGACGAGATGGCGGACAGCGCAGACCATGGAGAGGCAACATGGAAGATGGTAGCAGACGCCATTGGTACAAAGGATGAGGTAAAGGAAACCAAGCAAGAGACAGAGGTAGCCTCATCCCCATCGACTATTGGTAGGGCCCAACCGGAAGCGACGCCTTGGCGAAGGGAATTCAAGATTTCCGGACAGGTTGGGGAGGCAGGACAGAAAGAGAGGTTAAGTTTTATGAGCCTCATCCACCAGATCGAGCGGGGAAAAGAGAGGAAATACGCAGATGAGGACATCGTTGACGCCGTGATTCGTGCCATGGCGCCTGGCCTCACCCTAAGGGCGTATTTAGAGTCGAAACCCCAGCTCAACCTTCCCACCCTCCGTCGGCTCATCAGATCCCACTACCAAGAAAAAGAGGCCACGGAGCTGTACCACGACTTGAGTAGGGCTGCACAAGGTCAGAGGGAGTCGCCCCATGATTTCTTATTAAGGCTGCTCGCCCTAAAACAAAAAATCATGTTCGTGTCACAGGAGGCCGGGTCGTCATTTCGGTATGATAGTTCTCTAGTGGAGAACATGTTCAGGCACTCTGCCTTGACCGGCATAACAAATGAAGGGGTAAGAAATGATATGAAGCCTTACCTGAATGACTCAGCAGCTAGCGACGAGGACCTTTTAGAAAAAATCAACCTTGCCGCCAATAATGAGACGGAGCGGCTGAATAAGCAGAAGAGGAGGACGCCAGCCCAAGTCAATATCATACAAGAAACATCAGAGGCCAAAATGGACATGAGCAGCATCCATAAGGAGATCAAGGCTCTGATCAGGGCAGAGATTGCGGCCATCCGAGATAGTAGTCCAGCTCCTGTTCGTGAGAGACAAGGCCCAGCAAGACAACGCTCTCCACTGGAATGGGGCTGCACCGAATGCAGGAAGAAAGGGGAAGGTCGACAGTGTCGCCATTGCTACAAGTGCGGGAGTGCTGGACACCTCGCCAGAGGATGCACGGCGGGAAACGACCAGCGGGCACCACTACGGGACGGGTCGTGCCCCCGAGGAGACAACCAGTAAGTCCCAAGCAGCAATCGCAAGTAGACACCAAGACAAGTTTCCCCACCCGATCCCAGAACAAAATAGCAAAATTAGTTGGAAAAAAATGTATGCTACATTGTCTCATTCAAGGACTAGCAACACAAGTATTGTGGGATACTGGTGCCCAAGTCTCCCTAATCTCCCACTCATGGCTCCAAGACTCACTCCCTCAAAAACAGGCCCAGCCCATTTCAAACCTCCTTCAGGATCAGGATCTACGATTGTCAGTTGCAAATAAAACTGATCTCCCTTTCAGCGGATATGTTGAACTAACAGTGCAGAGTATGAGGGTTGCATGTAGGACGCATACCAGTGCTCCAGAGAAGACTCGTTGCCTATTCGAGCCTGACGAGGAGAACTCATTGTTTGACGCTGGCCTGGGCATCGACCCATTCCTAGTGGAGGTGAATCGTGGAAGTTCATGCAGAGTGCAAGTCCTGGTCACAAATGCTTCATCTCGTCCTATTGTGATTCCGAAGAAGACAGTCCTGGGGCACCTGCATGGAATTTCATCTGTGCACCATCACATCCCGACTGATGAGAATCATAACACCAGAGTGAATCAAGTAACTACTGACCCACCTACCCAATCCTTTCGTGACAACTTTGATGTGAGACATCTTTCGACACGACAACAAGAGAAACTCCTGGGTGTGTTAGATGCAGAGCGTGATGTTTTCTGCATGGGAGATGAAGATATCGGATCTATTTCAGATCTGCAGATGAACATCAGTCTCAATGACCCAACGCCTGTTCAAAGGACTTACATGGCCGTACCCCGACCATTGTACAGAGAGGTAAAAGATTATGTGGCAAATCTGCTGGAGAAGGGATGGATCAGAAAATCCAGTTCTCCATATTCTTCACCTGTTGTATGCGTCAGGAAGAAGGATGGGACGTTGAGGCTATGTATCGACTATCGCCAACTCAATCAGAAGACAATACCAGACAGACAACCGATTCCCCGCATCCAAGAAGTGCTGGACAGCTTGGGTGGAAATGCGTGGTTTACAACACTAGATCAGGGGAAGGCATATCACCAGGGGTTCATGGCGGAAAGCAGTAAACCCCTCACAGCCTTCATCACCCCATGGGGCCTTTATGAGTGGAACCGCATCCCGTTTGGCCTAACCAATGCCCCTGCTGTTTTCCAGCGTTGCATGGAAAATTGTCTGGATGATCTTAGTGGAGAGATATGCACGGTATACCTCGACGACATTCTGGTATACAGCACCACATTTGACGAACATGTCGCCCACCTACAGAAGGTATTGCATCGACTGAAGAAGAAAGGCATTAAACTAAAGCCAGCCAAATGCAAGTTCTTTCAGAGTCAGGTAAAATATCTAGGACGGATTGTGTCCAAAGACGGACATCAGGCTGACCCAAATGATACCGAAGCAGTTCGTATGCTAAAGGAGAAGACACCAGCTACCGTAGGAGACCTTCGCAAGTTGCTTGGATTGGTGGGATACTATCGCAGATACATTCCTAACTTCTCCCGAAGAGCTGCATGTCTGTACCAATTCTTGTCAGTGAATCAGTCTCAACCCAAGCCTGTAAAGAAGAGATCCACAAAACAGAAATCTAACTCCCTTCCTTCCAGTACACCCATCGAGTGGAAAGAGTGTCATAAATCAGCCCTTTCATCTCTGATAGACAGTCTTCTCATAGCTCCCATCATGGCCTACCCAGACTTTGAAAAGCCTTTTGTAGTGCATACAGATGCCTCCCATGAAGGACTTGGAGCGGTACTATACCAGAAGCAGGACGGCAAGTTGAGGGTAATAGCATACGCTTCTCGTTCCCTCACCCCCGCAGAGAAAAACTACCATCTACATTCCGGAAAACTGGAGTTCCTGGCATTGAAATGGGCGATCTGTGAACGGTTCCGCGACTATTTGTACTACTCTCCTCCCTTTGTCGTATACACAGACAACAACCCACTAACATATGTGTTGACGTCTGCGAAACTGAATGCTACAGGAATGAGGTGGGTTGGTGAACTGGCTGATTTTCATTTCAGCATCAAGTATCGTCCAGGAAAGAGTAACGGAGATGCTGATACCTTATCGCGAGAACCCCTCACTCTTCCAGCCATGCCGGGGTACTCAGAGGAAATCACCAGACCAGTGATACAGGCAGTACATCATGGGATTCAGGTAAATGAGGATGTACCTTGGAATCTGGCTCTCCCAGGCTCAGAAGCAATCCCTGCTCAAGTATCAAATATTCACATTTCAACAGGACTGCCACAACTTACAACAGAAGAACTACGAGCCACTCAGAAGAATGATCCCACTATCTCTGTTGTCCTGGACCTCAAGCAACGTGGAAAGCAATTGTCTCCCCCTGAAAGGAAGAAAATGTCGAAAGAGGTCAGGAAGCTACTTCATGAATGGAATAGACTAGTGGTTGATGATCATGGCATCCTACGTCGGAAGACTGCAACACGTAATCAACTGGTTCTTCCTGGTAAATATAGGCAGCTGGTGTACCAAGAACTTCATGTCAACATGGGCCACCTGGGACCAGAGAGAGTCACGCAGTTGGCGAGACAACGATTCTACTGGCCAGGAATGGAAGGTGACATAACCAGGTTCATTACATCAAGCTGCAGTTGTCTTAAGGATAAGAAACCAGCCAGGCAGATCAGGGCACCTATGACAAGCATAACCAGTACTCAGCCGCTAGAACTCGTATCCATTGACTTCCTTCATCTGGAAAAATCCAAGGGTGGTTACGAGTACATCCTGGTCGTCATGGATCACTTCACAAAGCTAGCCCAGGCATATCCCACCAGAGATAAGACGGCAAAAACTGTGGCAGATAAGATATTCAATAACTTCATCTTGCAGTTTGGTTTCCCTCAACGTATCCATCACGACCAGGGTGGTGAATTTGAAAATCGCCTGTTCCGTCGACTGGAAATGCTAGCCAACATCAAGCATTCCAGGACTACCCCTTATCACCCAGAAGGAAATGGACAGGTGGAACGATTTAATCGGACCCTGTTGTCAATGCTACGCACCCTTACGTCCACAGAAAAGGCCAATTGGAAAGACCATCTCCCCAAGGTTGTACATGCGTACAACTGTACAAAATCAGAAGCAACTGGATTTTCTCCATTCTTCCTGATGTATGGGCGGGAACCGAGACTTCCAATTGACCTGGTTTTCAATCTAGCTGAAGAAAAGGAGGGCGGAAAGGTTACTCATGCAGATTTCTGCACCAGATGGAAAGACGCGATGCAGGAAGCATACACGTTAGCCAGAAGGAATGCGGAGAAGAGCACCTCCAGGGGGAGAAAAGACAGGAAAAGGCCAAGTCTTCCTCTGGACAAAGGTGATCGAGTCCTGGTTCGCAATCATAAGCGTGTTCCAGGACCAAATAAGCTCCAGTCCTATTGGGAACCAGACGTGTATAAGGTACTCAAGAGAGTAGGAGACGACTTGCCTGTCTATCAAGTCATGCACGAGGATGGATCTGGTCCTTCAAGAGTCCTTCATCGCAACATGCTGCTGCCATGTGCAGGTTTTCTAGCGCCTGATGGAGATCAACCCACGGGTAAAAGTGAAGTGAAGGCCCCTCCTCGGCGACGAACCAGATCCAGTAAACCCCTGCCCACCCACATGTCATGGTCTTCAACTGAATCTTCAGATGAAGAAAGGTATTATCTGGAAGGGACAAGACTAGCAGGTTTTCAAGACCAGCTAACTGAAAGTGACGCTTCGGTTGATATCTCTACATCAGATGAAGAACTTCCTTTAGATAATTCTACCCTAGCAGAAATGGCCCAACAAATACCCCAACCCCCACAAGAGACTGATGAGGGACATAGAGAGAGAAATATTGGCTCGGCGTCACCATCAGTAGTGCAACCTGTAGTCCAAGCAGACAGCTCTCCCTCATCACATCAGCAACACGACCCAGCTCTACCTCCAAGACAACGTCATCCTCCTTCAAGGCTCACCTATGATAATCTAGGAGACCCTACCCTTCAACCAATCCAACCAAACCTGATGCATATTCCAGCTACACTGAACGACCAGCATCAGTTTGTCTCCCCTCTACCTAAAAATAAGTCTCACGTTGCTCCTTTCATACCCCAGACTTTATCTATGCCTTATCCTCCCCCACATGATATGTTTTCTCAGTATCAATTATTTAACAAAAGCTCTGGCCAGGAACCACGCAACCCACCACTACCAATCACAGAAGTGCAGCAGCCAGTGGGACCAGCATCGCAGTCACTTGGACCAACACCGTGGATGATGGGACCAGCATCGCGACCACTCGGGCCAACACCGCAGTTGATGAGACCAGCAATGCAGCCATATGGACGCTTCCAGCCATTAACGAGGGAGTCGCCACTTGGGATGCAAGAAGCTACCTGGACGACTGGTCTGCGCTCACCTGCGGGTTTGTATTAGAGAATATCAGCTTTAAGAACATTTAATTTCAATCAACGCAGAATTTAAGACCGGTGGATGCTGAAGGTCATGAGATGCTAAGTGAGGACATCGTACGAGGTCAAGGACGGCGAAGAGATTGTACTTGATGCATAGACGAAAGAGATGACTGAAAGCATGAGAATAGCTAAGAGGCTACGTCACCGGTAGGAGGTTGAAAATTAAATGTACAGAAAAGTTTGTGATGTATAACTGAAAAGTTGAAATGTAAGTTAATATACGTATAGATGTGGAGATTCCGAAACAGAAACTTTAATGAGTCTACAAGAAGTACACTGTGCAGTGTAACTAGATAGGAGATAACTTTTTGCAGCATTTGACAAATTAGTACTTATGTTGTACTAGAGGGTTTCTCAAAGGGTATGACTCATTAATGTTGTCATAGTTGATATGTTATTAGGGATATATTCTCTTTCTATTGAATAGTATTAAGGATCTATGGATTCAAGTTGGGACCGTTAACACCCTGACTTACTTACTTTATCGATAGATTTATATAGCACGACTATAATGACTATGTTACACCATGTAACAGTTTGAATGAATATCAGTGCATGGTATATTTTCTTGGTTTAAACATCGGGATTTTTTTTTCTTTCCCTTACAGTTATGACATTGTTTGAGTGTCAAGTGGACATTTATTTTTTTGGTGGGGGAAGGTGTTATACCCCTATAGAGATATACTCTGTGCTGTGTTATACCCCTATAGAGATATACTCTATGATGACTCACTAATAAATGCCCACTCCACTTTAGTTACTAAATGCCCACCCCTTTGTTCCTAACTTTGTATTGTTTAGTAAGTTTGTATGAGTTTGCTATGTCCAAGTGAGCACAAAGAAACTCTACCCTCAGAATTACAGACTAAGGATTAATCCCCCAGTTTAGTAAACATTACCCTACCAGCATAAATGGACGAACTTGGAGATTAAGACTTGAGCAGGGATCGGTCAGCATGAATATTGTACAACATGTGTCATTCTACATTTTGAGTGAGCACTGAGTACACCAACTGACTTGTTTCTCCTCATCTTTGATTATTTCCAGGTAAGACAATATCATTTCTATCTATGTATTTTGATATTAGTATGTATACATGTATATTGTATATTTTATGTATTCATGCTAAAGTAATACATTTTACTGGTATTCCATCCATAGTATTTAGTACTTTAGTAGGTTATTAAACAAGTGAATTACAATGCATTAAGATATAAAGCATGATGCGCAGTTAGCTTGTGAACAGTGTAAGTAACTGTCTGTTTGGCTTTCTATTGGATAGTTTGTTATTAGAGTAGTCATTTTGATGTGATGATTTAAAGTGTCATTACTACTTTTGAGATTTAGTTTAGTAGTTTGTTAAACTACACTTTAAGGTTATTTCTTATAGTTAATTGTTAGTTTATTGGATGATATAATAGAACTTGTATTAAATAATCCTTGATTATTTAAGGGACTTTACTTGGATACCGTTTGATAATAAGGGTGTGACTTCTTTATTAGTATGTATGTTCATGAGAACAAAAGGATAGTTAAAGGAAAAGTCATGGTTTATATGAACATGGTATCTTAAATATAAACATGAACCGGGTTAGTGCTCGGGTTTGTATACAATGTACACTGTTGGTCATAATGGTGGAATATTTATTTTTACCCCAGTTTAGGGAAGGATTTTTAAAAATTATTTATTTCTAATAGATCTAGATAATGGCATACATTCTCAGATTTTATTGAATATTAATTTGCGAGTGTTTGTTTGGCGTGACTGCTTAATCATATGTGTGCTACTATGCTAATCAGCTAAGGGACCTACGTCCTTAAGTCATAATTGACAGTAATGAGGATTAATGCCTCACAAAAGGGCACTAATATATAGCTGATCGACACGATTTTTATCCTGGGGCCTCACAGTAACGAGGCCATTGCTTAGCCCCTGAATCATGACTGTACGCAGTGTTTGCTAGGGTACGCGGCCCCTTCCACAAATCCCCCAAAACGAAGAAAATGCAATAAATTGTCAAAAATTCATTGCATTTTCCCTCGGCCCCCAACAGGAAAAATTCCTCTGTAGGGCCATGCATTATGGTTCAAGGCATGGCCACAGAGAAGAATTTTTCCTGTTGGGGGCCGGGGGAAAATGCAATGAATTTTTGACAATTTATTGCATTTTCTTCGTTTTGGGGGATTTGTGGGGGCGGCCGCGTACCCTAGCAAACACTGCGTACAGTCATGATTCAGGGGCTAAGCAATGGCCTCGTTAATGTGAGGCCCCAGGATAAAAATCGTGTCGATCAGCTATATTAGTGCCCTTTTGTGAGGCATTAATCCTCATTACTGTCAATTATTATTTAAGGACGTAGGTTCCCTAGCTGATTAGCATAGTAGCACACATATGATTTAGCAATCACGCAAAACAAACACTCGCAAATTAATATTCAATAAAATCTGAGAATGTATGCCATTATCTAGATCTATTAGAAATAAATAATTTTTTAAAATCCTTCCCTAAACTGGGGTAAAAATAAATATTCCACCATTATGACCAACAGTGTATATTGTAATTGGTTAGCGTATAGAATACATTCACAGGTAGTATTTAGCAATTTCAAAGGAACATGCTTAAGGATGAAATTGTTAAGAAGTGTGATGTACAAGATGTTTGATATTAATAGTTATGGTTATGTATCCATTAGGATAAGAAGACGGAAAACATTATAATTCTAGAATGTTTGTTCTTACAATATTGCTATTGTATGATGATTTCTGTTATTTGTTGATATTTATTATGGAGATAATAAATGTGTCATTCTACATTTTGAGTGAGCACTGAGTACACCAACTGACTTGTTTCTCCTCATCTTTGATTATTTCCAGTTATTTACAGTAACCATCCCTACACGCCATAGGGGTGTAACATAAATGTTAGAATATAGCCTAAATAACAGCTTTGGCAACTCTCCTGGAAATAAATTCAATGCAAAACGAGAAAAGGCGTTAATAGTTACCTAGCTAAAATCAAAGTTTCCAATTACTGTTTTCCCTTTTGGAAATTTGTGTAAAGGTAAAAAGAAATGTCTCCAACAAAATGTCTACGCAGCCATTATTCTCACATTTCCTTTCGTATTATATATATTATATATACGTACATGTATAAATATATGTTATTGATATCTATAGTAAATATAATATCATAACTGGAAGCTGAATCGTATGTATATACATATATAATTTTATTTCAAATTTCTCCTGACTCAAGTTTTTGTAGGGCTATCAACTAATACATTCATCAGATATATTAAAGTCATATGGTCGGTAATGTACGTGAGTAAACGGTCTTGCACTCTTCTTTCATACATTAAAAAACAATTCGATAAGTTTAACTCGTATTTCATATCTCTTTTCTTGTCATTAGGTAACGAAATACCACTTCCGCAGAAGCTTGATTCACAGACGAATCCACCATGCCTGTTTCACTAGGTGAATGGCGGGTGAGGATAGGAAGATTCATTCATTCGGTCAAGGAGTACGTCATAAGAGAGCGAAAAGAAAAACTGTTGGTGGAGAGAATCCGGCGACTGAAGTTATTGAAAAAGAGGCTCCTTGAAAAGAAGGACACATCAGAAGATGAATGCGAGTCCAAGCCAAACGACTTGAGTGTGAAAGTGGACAATGCCCAAAATGAATCTAATATCATTAATAGCGACACCACAAATGATTCTCACACAGAAGAGACGAGAAGAAGTGAATCTATAATTCGAGATGAATATACGTTCCATTTCTTCTTCACCCTGTTGCTGTGGTTGTTCTCTTTAATGTTATCCTTGATCTTCTTCTTTGTATTTGATTTTTCAAATTTGCTAGCGAGTTACAAGTCCTTTCTGAAGTGGAGTTACTGTAGTGAATCCCCGAGTGAATCTTCCTGGAGAAATATATCTCTTATGATAATAATAATCGTGTGCTGCAGTTTGGCCTACTGTGGTTTGCCATACGTAATAAACTACAATGAGGACTTGCAAGAAAATCTAGTGCTAATCAGGAATGAGAACGCAAAAGCTAAATCTACCATCAAAGAGATCAACACTCCAACTGAATCCAACACCAAAGAAAACAACATTCAGCCCGAATCTGCCGTTAGAAATAACTACACTCTAACTAATTCCAGAATCAAAGAGAAGAACGCTACTGAATCTGCCAAAGAACGAAGCAACATTCCAACAAAGGCTACCATCAAAGAGATCAACACTCCCTCCATAAACAGAGATGGACCATTAGAAAGTATACAATCAAAGACAAAAATACCAAAGAGAAAAACCATCAAAGAGAAAAATACTACAACTGAATTAACCATAGGAGATAACAGCACTCTACCTGAATCTTCAGTCAAAGATAACATCGCTCCAAAAGAATGTCATATCGACAATCCCTTTACCAAGACAGGCAAACCGTCTAAGAGAAAAACATCAAAGAGAAAAACGACCACAGAGAAAAAGACTGTAACTGAATCTACCATCAAAGCAAACTTAACTCCAACTAAATCGAACATTATTACAGATAACAACGCTCGATCTAAATCTTCCATCGAAGATAACAACTCTCCAGCTGAATCTACAATCAAAGACAACAATACTAAAACTGAATCTAGCATCAAAGAAAGCAGCACTCCATCTACAATCAAAGACAAACCATCAAAGAGAAAGATATCAAGGAGACAAACCACCAAAGAAAAAAAAATCGCAACCAAATCTCACATCAAAGAGAACAACACATCGGTTGGATCTACTATGAACAAAAAAAGCGCTTCTGCGATCGAAAACAACAACACATCAACTGAATCTACCATTAAAACAAAGAACACGTCAACTAAATCTACCATAAAGTACAACAAATCTGTAACCGAATCAACCCTACAAGAGAGCATCACCATCAAAGATAAACTATCAAAGAGAAAAATATCAAAGAGAAAGATCACTAAATACAAAAACACTGCAACTAAATCTAAAATGAAAGGTAACACCACTACAACTGAGTCTAATATAAAGGACATCAACTCTCCAACTGAATCTACCATAAAAAAGAACAACTATACAGCCACATCTGGCAATAAAGGCGGTAGCGTTACAACTGAATGTACCATAAAAAATAGCAACACTCCAACCCAATTTACCATTAAAGAGAACAATGCTGCATCTCAATCTACCATCATAGTCCATAACACTACAGCTGAACGAACCATCAATTGCAACGATACTAAAACTGAATCAACCATCAAAGACAGAAACTCCACAACTGAATCTACCATAAAAGATTACAACCGTTCAAGTAAGTTTACCATCAAAGACTACAACACTCGCATTGAACTTAGCATCAAAGACAACACCTTTACAATTCAATGTGCCATCAAAGAGAAAAATACGCCGTCTGAATCTACCATCAAAGAGAACAGCGATCCAACTGAATCTCCAATCAAAGGCAACAACTCAACAAGTGAATCTCCAATCAAAGACAGCAAAACTACAAATAAACCTGCTATGAGAGAGAACAACATTCCATCTAGAACTCCTACTAAAGAGAACAACAATCAACCCATGAAATTTGCCATCGCGCAGGCAAAATATACCATACGATCCGGAATCCAAAAGGTACGTATCGATTTTCACGAGGTGATATTCATCTACTCGGATTTCATTCAACAATTGAGGTGTACATATTTTTTTTTAAAATAACAACAATATCCGTATACCCTTGCCGCACCAAATGCATGAATGCAGGCAAATAAATAAATATATGCAGTAATGCATGTTTACAACTCTAAACTTCTACACTTTATGTTTTAGTACCAAGAAATTGTAACAGATCAGACAAAGTTTCATTTTCTACTACAACATTTTAAAGATATTTCGTTTTCTATATATTCATATTTATTTTCGTCAGTTACGATTGACGTATGAGCACATATTTATTGTAGATTCATTCAGCCATTTCACGATCTTGTATAGGTACTATCAAACGGAAAACACGGTATTTCGAGTCAGATTCCAAGCTGCCTGAAAGGGACCACTGATGATCCCGTCATGCAAGAGAGCACCTGCCTCCCTGAGATGATCCTGGTAAAGGCTGGAGATGTAGAGCGAAATCCAGGTCCATTGGACAGGTAGACATCTTACTCTTACTTGTTTTCTGGGGGGGGGGGGGGGCAGGACTTAAGACATTTGATGATTTGTTATTGTTCAATTTCTCCTGGTGATTTACCACAATCCAACGAAGGTTTGTGTTACCCATAAACGTCCATCCACTGTGGAATACTAATTTTGTTAAACATCTCTTCGTATGAAAAGTGATTCATATCATTCTCACAGATTCAAATAAAACAAAGCGTCAATCAAATGTTCATCGATGGGAAAGGAAAGGAAAAAGAGGTTTCTCTCAATGCCTTCAGAAAATGTGTCAATTAAGCTCGCCTCTTTTGTCAATAACATAGTCTTAAAGCGCAATTGAAAATGTAGATGGAAACTGCTATAATAATTACATCGTTATTATATTCATCATTATTATTATCGTTTTTAGAATATAGGCACCATTGTGCCGGCTTTCATTTATGCCAAATTGCCGTATACATTCGAAAATATGTTAAAAATAGAACACTCACAGATAGAAAATATCGGGCATAATTAGACCTAAATGGATCCTACTTGGACTGGTAGAAAAGATCGTTCTAGGTTCCAGAGATCTTTTCCACTTCTATATCAAGGTAACTATTGATAGCAGAGTTAAACACTAGTTAGGCCACTTAATACCCGCTGTTGAATATAACGCTTAGATATACTGCTTCGTGATTATGTTCATTCTTTCATGTGTTTATTTTTCAAGAGTACTTATCGTTTCCGGTTTCTTGTTTAAACAGAAAAGTAGACACATAAGAACAAATGTAGGTTATCTTCCCAATTTCTTATTTACTCAGATCAGCGAATATTCAAGAACAAGAACTGGTAAACCTGGCGTACGATATATCTCCACCAAAATACACAGAGTTGTGCATTGCACTTGGTGTATCGTACACTCAGAGCCAAGTCGTTCTGAACAAAAATCATTTGAATGTCACAGGATCACTGATTGAGATCTTCTGTGAGTGGAAGAACAAACAGAGAGATGGCACAGATTGTCGTAATGGCATTGCTGCGGCGCTCCGTGTTGTTAACCTGGACGCACTCGGTGACAAGTTGTCCAGAGGTAAAGTTATTGTTTCATTAAAATACTCTTTAACGGCTCTTTCTTGGTACTAAATGTTATTCTGTGTCATTTTATTAAATTATGTTTATTATTCATGCATTATTGTCAATTTCTTGGGGGCAGGCATACTATATAAGCTGACAAATTTGGAAGGTAACTTAAAGCCAAAATGCAAGAATAAGACACTGCAGGTGTCTTCCTCCACAAATCCTGAAGAAAAGTGGAAATTCAAAGGCACAACTACCATCAATTTCACTTCATTCTTTAAGACTCCTATTAATCGTAATATATCGCTTTTTCCAATGAATGATATGATTAACCTATTGGTGTTCTATAGAAAGGTCAGGGAAACATTTTTCAGGGTGTTGTTCAAAACTTTCATGTAGGTTTTGTCCCATTATAATCGGGCCTTTGGCATATAGCCTAATGAAAAAATGTATAGACTGTTTGTTGTCAAATTTGATCCGACTTCCCCCCAAAACAAGTATTAATATTGTATTTTGTATGCATTCTAAAAATCCCCAAACGAAAGCTCTTTGTATTAAAGAACATAAAGAGCATTTGAAAAATGGGTAAAATGAATTAAATTCACGTTTAAGGTGAGAAGGCAAATGAGAAGCACTTTTGATATTTACGATAACAAATATGCAATGTATACAGTAGGCTAACGGTTGCACCATGAGAGAGGGGGAGGATTGGGAAGTCCTAAAAACGACTGTAGGTAATCTTTCTTGAGTGTGTGTAGTCCTAAGAAAGATAGTTACCCTTTTCGAAACGTCGAGCCTCTCCTATCGGCGCTAAAGTTCTCTTTAGAACTATAAGCTCAAGAAAGATTTAATATCAACAGTCTTTTTCAGGACTCCCCAATCCTCCCCTCTCACACGCATACTGTATATCTACATCACCATGCTAGCCGATATTTTTAAGCAGCATCTACTATGCAATGTGTATGGCTTCGTGGTAATCGTGGAATATAAAAGCATAGCTGTATGTATTATGTTTACAGAGCAATTATGTATTACCACTAGCCAAATGATTTAGATAATTTTTTTCTTCGCTGAATTGGTATGAAGATTATTTGTATGGACATCATCAAATAACGAATAATTCATTTGAGAGAAGAAAAAACACACGATTGTGCCAAATTTTTCCAACAGGTGGCTATCTACCGCAAGAAGCAGCTCCAACTGGTAAGCAAGTATTATGTTATCAGGCGCGGATCTACGGGGGGGGTTTAGGGGGTTTAAACCCCCCCCTTGGGCGGCCCATAAAAAAAAAAAAAAAAAAAAAAGGGGGGAAAAAAAGAAAAAAAGAAGAAAAAAAGAAAGAAAAAAATAAAGAAAAGAGAACGCACGCTGGAGAGAAACCCTTTCAAGTGCAAATATTGTGAGAAGATATTCAACTCATCTGGTAACTTAACCAAACACATGATAACTCTGGATATAACTGTGTATTAAACTGTTCTTGATTTAAAAAGACGTTATCATGCACTGCTTTTTATGGTCTCCATTGTGTTAATAGATGCCAGGAAAACATCACTTACGGGGTTCAAATAAACACCCCCCAAAAAATCGGCTCGCCGCTTCGCGGCTCGTGGACGATGCTCCGCATCGTCATTATTTTGGTCAAACCCCCCCTTTAGCAAAAAGCTAGATCCGCCCCTGGTTATACAGTAGGCTTGCAGTTGCACCATGTGAGACAGAGGGGGGATGGGGGAGTCCTGAAAAGGACTGTCGGTAATCTTTCTTGAGTGTGTGTAGTCCTGAAAAGGACTGTTGGTGTAGTCTTGAAAAAGACTGTTGGTTATTTTTCTTAGCTTATAGATCTAAGGAGAATTACAGTGCCGGTTGGAGAAGATGGGTGGTAGGAGTAGCTCGACGTTTCGAACAGGTTGACTATCCGTCGCCAGGAGTGGGGAATAGCTGGAGTGCGTGAGCTAAAGTCACCGGGTTGCGGATGTGGGGGTACTATACGAGACCGTGTAGGCTTTAGTCACCGGGATGTGACGTCCGCAACCGGCGCTATAGATTTTCAAGACTACACCAACAGTCCTTTTCAGGACTACACACACTCAAGAAAGATTACCGAGAGTCCTGTTCGGGACTCCCCAATTCTCCCTCGCTCTCACATGGTGCAACCGAAAGCGTACTGTATATCTACATCACCATGCAACCCGATACTGATAAGCAGCATCTAAGTATTATGTTGTTAAGGCATAAAATGTCACTTTTAATATCTTATAACTCAAACGTGATGGGTTACATTAATTTAATATGGTGGCAGTGTCTTAGTAATTATAGTTTGCTCCACTTTAATTCGTCTCAGGTCAGTGGTAATTAATTACATGATTAAACGTTTTCGGTTTCTTAGTAGTATGCTGAAAACTAGACCGGAGTATCGTGTATTTAATCGCTGAATGTACAGTCCAGGTGAAATACCGAAAACTGAGAGTTCACTCAGAAAGTTTGCATTTCGAATTTCTTTTAATGATAGCTTCATTCCGTTTTTGTCCTGCCACTAGAACAGTAGATACTAAAACCATCATTCAAAAGAAAATTGCGATTAGACTATTCTAAACAAAAGTTACATCAGAAACCAAAATCGTAGCTGTGCACTCTGAAATTTGAATGATTTCATAGAACTCTTAAAGCACATTCATGTATTACATTATAAACAGTGTGAACTCTTTATTCTTTACACCCTGTATTATCCTAATTCAAAGAAATGATATTGATCCTTGGGTAAATTGTATAAAACGTTCATTTTTTCCCTTCTCATTGGTCTTTGATCTGTACATTACTGAAGAAAAACAAATGAAACTGCGTAGGACGTAAATAAGAGCACCCTAGACATATACCAAATGTTGTTTGGGGGATACAGTATAGACAAATAACGCGTCATTAAAACGATTATGATAAATTTGTTTCCACTAGCGTCCATGGCGAGCGTAAAAGATCCTCTCACAACTGAACAGGTTACCCGTTGTGGGGATGATTTCAAAACTCACG
>JAVYIG010013091.1:0-49294 GCA_035222895.1 Strongylocentrotus droebachiensis | reverse complement strand
GTTTTTGTGTTTCATCATTATTTATTGCACAATTTTAAAAACGATTAAGTCGGTCTTCTAAGTGGTATCATTTTGATGCGCTAGAGCTTCTCTACCTGTTCGGGTCATCGGTTTATCTCTTTCATCTTTATTTATTGCGCAATGTTGAAAACGATTAAGTCGGTCTCCTAAGTGGTATCATATTGTTGCGCTTGAGCTCTACTACCTGTTCTTGTCATCAGTTTATGTGTTTCATCTTTATTTATTGCGCAATGTTAAAAACGATTAAATTATTGCGTATATACTGTGATATTGCGCAATAAAAGAGTAATTTGAATCATTTTTTTGTTTTTCATCACATTTGCAAATATCTTTCTTAAAAACAATGCTATGGTCTCCTAAGTGGTTTAATCATGTTCTGCTCAAGCTCTTCTACCTGTTCGCGACATCGGTTAAATCTCTTTCATCTTTATTTATTGCGCAATGTTGAAAACGATTAAGTCGGTCTCCTAAGTGGTATCATATTGTTGCGATTGAGCTCTTCTACCTGTTCGCGTCATCAGATTATGTGTTTCATCTTTATTTATTGCGCAATGTTAAAAACGATTAAATTACGTATATATATATATATATATATTGCGCAATAAAAGAGTCATTTGAAGCATTTTTTTGTTTTTCAACACATTTGCAAATATCTTTCTTAAAAACAATGCAATGGTCTCCTAAGTGGTTTCATTATGTTCTGCTCAAGCTCTTCTACCTGTTCGCGACATCGGTTTATCTCTTTCATCTTTATTTTTTGCGCAATGTTGAAAGCGATTAAATTGCGCTTGAGCTTCTCTATCTGTTCGCGTCATCGGTTTATGTTTTTCATCATTATTTATTGCACAATTTTAAAAACGATTAAGTCGGTCTTCTAAGTGGTATCATTTTGATGCGCTAGAGCTGTTCGGGTCATCGGTTTATCTCTTTCATCTTTATTTATTGCGCAATGTTGAAAACGATTAAATTGCGTATATACTGTCATAATGCGCAATAAAAGAGTCATTTGAAGCATTTTTTTTGTTTTTCATCACATTTGCAAATATCTTTCTTAAAAACAATGCTATGGTCTCCTAAGTGGTTTCATTATGTTCTGCTCAAGCTCTTCTACCTGTTCGCGACATCGGTTTATCTCTTTCATCTTTATTCATTGCGCAATGTTGAAAGCGATTAAGTCGGTCTTCTAAGTGGTATCATTTTGATGCGCTAGAGCTTCTCTACCTGTTCGGGTCATCGGTTTTTGTTTTTCATCATTATTTATTGCGCAATGTTGAAAACGATTAAATCGCGTATATACTGTCATATTGCGCAATAAAAGAGTCATTTGAAGCATTTTTTTGTTTTTCATCAAATTTGCAAATATCTTTCTTAAAAACAATGCTAAGGTCTCCTTAGTGGTTTCATTATGTTCTGTTCAAGCTCTTCTACCTGTTCGCGACATCGGTTATATCTCTTTCATCTTTATTTATTGCGCAATGTTGAAAGCGATTAAATTGCGCTTGAGCTTCTCTATCTGTTCGCGTCATCGGTTTATGTTTTTCATCATTATTTATTGCACAATTTTAAAAACGATTAAGTCGGTCTTCTAAGTGGTATCATTTTGATGCGCTAGAGCTTCTCTACCTGTTCGGGTCATCGGTTTATCTCTTTCATCTTTATTTATTGCGCAATGTTGGAAACGATTAAGTCGGTCTTCTAAGTGGTATCATTTTGATGCGCTATAGCTTCTCTACCTGTTCGGGTCATCGGTTTTTGTGTTTCATCATTATTTATTGCGCAATGTTAAAAACGATTAAATTGCGTATATACTGTCATAATGCCCAATAAAAGAGTCATTTGAAGCATTTTTTTGTTTTTCATCACATTTGCAAATATCTTTCTTAAAAACAATGCTAAGGTCTCCTTAGTGGTTTCAATATGTTCTGTTCAAGCTCTTCTACCTGTTCGCGACATCGGTTATATCTCTTTCATCTTTATTTATTGCGCAATGTTGAAAGCGATTAAATTGCGCTTGAGCTTCTCTATCTGTTCGCGTCATCGGTTTATGTTTTTCATCATTATTTATTGCACAATTTTAAAAACGATTAAGTCGGTCTTCTAAGTGGTATCATTTTGATGCGCTAGAGCTTCTCTACCTGTTCGGGTCATCGGTTTATCTCTTTCATCTTTATTTATTGCGCAATGTTGGAAACGATTAAGTCGGTCTTCTAAGTGGTATCATTTTGATGCGCTATAGCTTCTCTACCTGTTCGGGTCATCGGTTTTTGTGTTTCATCATTATTTATTGCGCAATGTTAAAAACGATTAAATTACGTATATATATATATATATTGCGCAATAAAAGAGTCATTTGAAGCATTTTTTTGTTTTTCAACACATTTGCAAATATCTTTCTTAAAAACAATGCTATGGTCTCCTAAGTGGTTTCATTATGTTCTGCTCAAGCTCTTCTACCTGTTCGCGACATCGGTTTATCTCTTTCATCTTTATTTATTGCGCAATGTTGAAAACGATTAAGTCGGTCTCCTAAGTGGTATCATATTTTAGCGATTCAGCTCTTCTACCTGTTCGCGTCATCAGATTATGTGTTTCATCTTTATTTATTGCGCAATGTTAAAAACGATTAAATTGCGTATATACTGTCATAATGCGCAATAAAAGAGTCATTTGAAGCATTTTTTTTTGTTTTTCATCACATTTGCAAATATCTTTCTTAAAAACAATGCTATGGTCTCCTAAGTGGTTTCATTATGTTGCGCTTGAGCTTCTCTATCTGTTCGCGTGATCGGTTTATGTTTTTCATCATTATTTATTGCACAATTTAAAAAACGATTAAGTCGGTCCACTAAGTGGTATCATTTTGATGCGCTAGAGCTTCTCTACCTGTTCGGGTAATCGGTTTTTGTGTTTCATCATTATTTATTGCGCAATGTTAAAAACGATTAAATTGCGTATATACTGTCATAATGCGCAATAAAAGAGTCATTTGAAGCATTTTTTTGTTTTTCATCACATTTGCAAATATCTTTCTTGAAAACAATGCTATGGTCTCCTAAGTGGTTTCATTATGTTGGTTTCATTATGTTCTGCTCAAGCTCTTCTACCTGTTCGCGACATCGGTTTATCTCTTTCATCTTTTTTATTGCGCAATGTTGAAAGCGATTAAATTGCGCTTGAGCTTCTCTATCTGTTCGCGTCATCGGTTTATGTTTTTCATCATTATTTATTGCGCAATGTTGAAAACGATTAAATCGCGTATATACTGTCATATTGCGCAATAAAAGAGTCATTTGAAGCATTTTTTTGTTTTTCATCACATTTGCAAATATCTTTCTTAAAAACAATGCTAAGGTCTCCTTAGTGGTTTCATTATGTTCTGTTCAAGCTCTTCTACCTGTTCGCGACATCGGTTATATCTCTTTCATCTTTATTTATTGCGCAATGTTGAAAACGATTAAGTCGGTCTTCTAAGTGGTATCATTTTGATGCGCTTGAGCTCTACTACCTGTTCTTGTCATCAGTTTATGTGTTTCATCTTTATTTATTGCGCAATGTTAAAAACGATTAAATTGCGTATATACTGTGATATTGCGCAATAAAAGAGTAATTTGAATCATTTTTTTGTTTTTCATCACATTTGCAAATATCTTTCTTAAAAACAATGCTATGGTCTCCTAAGTGGTTTCATTATGTTCTGCTCAAGCTCTTCTACCTGATCGCGACATCGGTTATATCTCTTTCATCTTTATTTATTGCGCAATGTTGAAAACGATTAAGTCGGTCTTCTAAGTGGTATCATTTTGATGCGCTATAGCTTCTCTACCTGTTCGGGTCATCGGTTTTTGTGTTTCATCATTATTTATTGCGCAATGTTAAAAACGATTAAATTGCGTATATACTGTCATAATGCGCAATAAAAGAGTCATTTGAAGCATTTTTTTGTTTTTCATCACATTTGCAAATATCTTTCTTAAAAACAATGCTAAGGTCTCCTTAGTGGTTTCAATATGTTCTGTTCAAGCTCTTCTACCTGTTCGCGACATCGGTTATATCTCTTTCATCTTTATTTATTGCGCAATGTTGAAAGCGATTAAGTCGGTCTTCTAAGTGGTATCATTTTGATGCGCTAGAGCTTCTCTACCTGTTCGGGTCATCGGTTTTTGTTTTTCATCATTATTTATTGCGCAATGTTAAAAACGATTAAATTACGTATATATATATATATATTGCGCAATAAAAGAGTCATTTGAAGCATTTTTTTGTTTTTCAACACATTTGCAAATATCTTTCTTAAAAACAATGCTATGGTCTCCTAAGTGGTTTCATTATGTTCTGCTCAAGCTCTTCTACCTGTTCGCGACATCGGTTTATCTCTTTCATCTTTATTTATTGCGCAATGTTGAAAACGATTAAGTCGGTCTCCTAAGTGGTATCATATTTTAGCGATTCAGCTCTTCTACCTGTTCGCGTCATCAGATTATGTGTTTCATCTTTATTTATTGCGCAATGTTAAAAACGATTAAATTGCGTATATACTGTCATAATGCGCAATAAAAGAGTCATTTGAAGCATTTTTTTTTGTTTTTCATCACATTTGCAAATATCTTTCTTAAAAACAATGCTATGGTCTCCTAAGTGGTTTCATTATGTTGCACTTGAGCTTCTCTATCTGTTCGCGTGATCGGTTTATGTTTTTCATCATTATTTATTGCACAATTTAAAAAACGATTAAGTCGGTCCACTAAGTGGTATCATTTTGATGCGCTAGAGCTTCTCTACCTGTTCGGGTAATCGGTTTTTGTGTTTCATCATTATTTATTGCGCAATGTTAAAAACGATTAAATTGCGTATATACTGTCATAATGCGCAATAAAAGAGTCATTTGAAGCATTTTTTTGTTTTTCATCACATTTGCAAATATCTTTCTTGAAAACAATGCTATGGTCTCCTAAGTGGTTTCATTATGTTGGTTTCATTATGTTCTGCTCAAGCTCTTCTACCTGTTCGCGACATCGGTTTATCTCTTTCATCTTTTTTTATTGCGCAATGTTGAAAGCGATTAAATTGCGCTTGAGCTTCTCTATCTGTTCGCGTCATCGGTTTATGTTTTTCATCATTATTTATTGCGCAATGTTGAAAACGATTAAATCGCGTATATACTGTCATATTGCGCAATAAAAGAGTCATTTGAAGCATTTTTTTGTTTTTCATCACATTTGCAAATATCTTTCTTAAAAACAATGCTAAGGTCTCCTTAGTGGTTTCATTATGTTCTGTTCAAGCTCTTCTACCTGTTCGCGACATCGGTTATATCTCTTTCATCTTTATTTATTGCGCAATGTTGAAAACGATTAAGTCGGTCTTCTAAGTGGTATCATTTTGATGCGCTATAGCTTCTCTACCTGTTCGGGTCATCGGTTTTTGTGTTTCATCATTATTTATTGCGCAATGTTAAAAACGATTAAATTGCGTATATACTGTCATAATGCGCAATAAAAGAGTCATTTGAAGCATTTTTTTTGTTTTTCATCACATTTGCAAATATCTTTCTTAAAAACAATGCTATGGTCTCCTAAGTGGTTTCATTATGTTCTGCTCAAGCTCTTCTACCTGTTCGCGACATCGGTTTAAGTCTTTCATCATTATTTATTGCGCAATGTTGAAAACGATTAAGTCGGTCTCCTAAGTGGTATCATATTTTAGCGATTTAGCTCTTCTACCTGTTCGCGTCATCAGATTATGTGTTTCATCTTTATTTATTGCGCAATGTTAAAAACGATTAAATTGCGTATATACTGTCATAATGCGCAATAAAAGAGTCATTCTTCAAAAGAATGCTATGGTCTCCTAAGTGGTATCATTAAATTGCGCTTGAGCTTCTCTATCTGTTCGCGTCATCGGTTTATGTTTTTCATCATTATTTATTGCACAATTTTAAAAACGATTAAGTCGGTCTTCTAAGTGGTATCATTTTGATGCGCTAGAGCTTCTCTACCTGTTCGGGTCATCGGTTTTCGTTTTTCATCATTATTTATTGCGCAACTTTGAAAACGATTAAATCGCGTATATACTGTCATATTGCGCAATAAAAGAGTCATTTGAAGCATTTTTTTTGTTTTTCATCACATTTGCAAATATCTTTCTTAAAAACAATGCTATGGTCTCCTAAGTGGTTTCATTATGTTGCGCTTGAGCTTCTCTATCTGTTCGCGTGATCGGTTTATGTTTTTCATCATTATTTATTGCACAATTTAAAAAACGATTAAGTCGGTCCACTAAGTGGTATCATTTTGATGCGCTAGAGCTTCTCTACCTGTTCGGGTCATCGGTTTTTGTGTTTCATCATTATTTATTGCGCAATGTTGAAAACGATTAAATCGCGTATATACTGTCATAATGCGCAATAAAAGAGTCATTTGAAGCATTTTTTTGTTTTTCATCACATTTGCAAATATCTTTCTTGAAAACAATGCTATGGTCTCCTAAGTGGTTTCATTATGTTCTGCTCAAGCTCTTCTACCTGTTCGCGACATCGGTTTATCTCTTTCATCTTTATTTTTTGCGCAATGTTGAAAGCGATTAAATTGCGCTTGAGCTTCTCTATCTGTTCGCGTCATCGGTTTATGTTTTTCATCATTATTTATTGCACAATTTTAAAAACGATTAAGTCGGTCTTCTAAGTGGTATCATTTTGATGCGCTAGAGCTTCTCTACCTGTTCGGGTCATCGGTTTATCTCTTTCATCTTTATTTATTGCGCAATGTTGGAAACGATTAAGTCGGTCTTCTAAGTGGTATCATTTTGATGCGCTATAGCTTCTCTACCTGTTCGGGTCATCGGTTTTTGTGTTTCATCATTATTTATTGCGCAATGTTAAAAACGATTAAATTGCGTATATACTGTCATAATGCGCAATAAAAGAGTCATTTGAAGCATTTTTTTGTTTTTCATCACATTTGCAAATATCTTTCTTAAAAACAATGCTAAGGTCTCCTTAGTGGTTTCAATATGTTCTGTTCAAGCTCTTCTACCTGTTCGCGACATCGGTTATATCTCTTTCATCTTTATTTATTGCGCAATGTTGAAAGCGATTAAATTGCGCTTGAGCTTCTCTATCTGTTCGCGTCATCGGTTTATGTTTTTCATCATTATTTATTGCACAATTTTAAAAACGATTAAGTCGGTCTTCTAAGTGGTATCATTTTGATGCGCTAGAGCTTCTCTACCTGTTCGGGTCATCGGTTTATCTCTTTCATCTTTATTTATTGCGCAATGTTGAAAACGATTAAGTCGGTCTTCTAAGTGGTATCATTTTGATGCGCTAGAGCTTCTCTACCTGTTCGGGTCATCGGTTTATCTCTTTCATCTTTATTTATTGCGCAATGTTGAAAACGATTAAGTCGGTCTCCTAAGTGGTATCATATTGTTGCGCTTGAGCTCTACTACCTGTTCTTGTCATCAGTTTATGTGTTTCATCTTTATTTATTGCGCAATGTTAAAAACGATTAAATTGCGTATATACTGTGATATTGCGCAATAAAAGAGTAATTTGAATCATTTTTTTGTTTTTCATCACATTTGCAAATATCTTTCTTAAAAACAATGCTATGGTCTCCTAAGTGGTTTCATCATGTTCTGCTCAAGCTCTTCTACCTGTTCGCGACATCGGTTAAATCTCTTTCATCTTTATTTATTGCGCAATGTTGAAAACGATTAAGTCGGTCTCCTAAGTGGTATCATATTGTTGCGATTGAGCTCTTCTACCTGTTCGCGTCATCAGATTATGTGTTTCATCTTTATTTATTGCGCAATGTTAAAAACGATTAAATTACGTATATATATATATATATATTGCGCAATAAAAGAGTCATTTGAAGCATTTTTTTGTTTTTCAACACATTTGCAAATATCTTTCTTAAAAACAATGCAATGGTCTCCTAAGTGGTTTCATTATGTTCTGCTCAAGCTCTTCTACCTGTTCGCGACATCGGTTATATCTCTTTCATCTTTATTTATTGCGCAATGTTAAAAGCGATTAAATTGCGCTTGAGCTTCTCTATCTGTTCGCGTCATCGGTTTATGTTTTTCATCATTATTTATTGCACAATTTTAAAAACGATTAAGTCGGTCTTCTAAGTGGTATCATTTTGATGCGCTAGAGCTTCTCTACCTGTTCGGGTCATCGGTTTATCTCTTTCATCTTTATTTATTGCGCAATGTTGGAAACGATTAAGTCGGTCTTCTAAGTGGTATCATTTTGATGCGCTAGAGCTTCTCTACCTGTTCGGGTCATCGGTTTTTGTGTTTCATCATTATTTATTGCGCAATGTTAAAAACGATTAAATTGCGTATATACTGTCATAATGCGCAATAAAAGAGTCATTTGAAGCATTTTTTTGTTTTTCATCACATTTGCAAATATCTTTCTTAAAAACAATGCTAAGGTCTCCTTAGTGGTTTCAATATGTTCTGTTCAAGCTCTTCTACCTGTTCGCGACATCGGTTATATCTCTTTCATCTTTATTTATTGCGCAATGTTGAAAGCGATTAAATTGCGCTTGAGCTTCTCTATCTGTTCGCGTCATCGGTTTATGTTTTTCATCATTATTTATTGCACAATTTTAAAAACGATTAAGTCGGTCTTCTAAGTGGTATCATTTTGATGCGCTAGAGCTTCTCTACCTGTTCGGGTCATCGGTTTATCTCTTTCATCTTTATTTATTGCGCAATGTTGAAAACGATTAAGTCGGTCTTCTAAGTGGTATCATTTTGATGCGCTAGAGCTTCTCTACCTGTTCGGGTCATCGGTTTTTGTGTTTCATCATTATTTATTGCACAATTTTAAAAACGATTAAGTCGGTCTTCTAAGTGGTATCATTTTGATGCGCTAGAGCTTCTCTACCTGTTCGGGTCATCGGTTTATCTCTTTCATCTTTATTTATTGCGCAATGTTGAAAACGATTAAGTCGGTCTCCTAAGTGGTATCATATTGTTGCGCTTGAGCTCTACTACCTGTTCTTGTCATCAGTTTATGTGTTTCATCTTTATTTATTGCGCAATGTTAAAAACGATTAAATTATTGCGTATATACTGTGATATTGCGCAATAAAAGAGTAATTTGAATCATTTTTTTGTTTTTCATCACATTTGCAAATATCTTTCTTAAAAACAATGCTATGGTCTCCTAAGTGGTTTAATCATGTTCTGCTCAAGCTCTTCTACCTGTTCGCGACATCGGTTAAATCTCTTTCATCTTTATTTATTGCGCAATGTTGAAAACGATTAAGTCGGTCTCCTAAGTGGTATCATATTGTTGCGATTGAGCTCTTCTACCTGTTCGCGTCATCAGATTATGTGTTTCATCTTTATTTATTGCGCAATGTTAAAAACGATTAAATTACGTATATATATATATATATATATTGCGCAATAAAAGAGTCATTTGAAGCATTTTTTTGTTTTTCAACACATTTGCAAATATCTTTCTTAAAAACAATGCTATGGTCTCCTAAGTGGTTTCATTATGTTCTGCTCAAGCTCTTCTACCTGTTCGCGACATCGGTTTAAGTCTTTCATCATTATTTATTGCGCAATGTTGAAAACGATTAAGTCGGTCTCCTAAGTGGTATCATATTTTAGCGATTTAGCTCTTCTACCTGTTCGCGTCATCAGATTATGTGTTTCATCTTTATTTATTGCGCAATGTTAAAAACGATTAAATTGCGTATATACTGTCATAATGCGCAATAAAAGAGTCATTCTTCAAAAGAATGCTATGGTCTCCTAAGTGGTATCATTAAATTGCGCTTGAGCTTCTCTATCTGTTCGCGTCATCGGTTTATGTTTTTCATCATTATTTATTGCACAATTTTAAAAACGATTAAGTCGGTCTTCTAAGTGGTATCATTTTGATGCGCTAGAGCTTCTCTACCTGTTCGGGTCATCGGTTTTCGTTTTTCATCATTATTTATTGCGCAACTTTGAAAACGATTAAATCGCGTATATACTGTCATATTGCGCAATAAAAGAGTCATTTGAAGCATTTTTTTTGTTTTTCATCACATTTGCAAATATCTTTCTTAAAAACAATGCTATGGTCTCCTAAGTGGTTTCATTATGTTGCGCTTGAGCTTCTCTATCTGTTCGCGTGATCGGTTTATGTTTTTCATCATTATTTATTGCACAATTTAAAAAACGATTAAGTCGGTCCACTAAGTGGTATCATTTTGATGCGCTAGAGCTTCTCTACCTGTTCGGGTCATCGGTTTTTGTGATTCATCATTATTTATTGCGCAATGTTGAAAACGATTAAATCGCGTATATACTGTCATAATGCGCAATAAAAGAGTCATTTGAAGCATTTTTTTGTTTTTCATCACATTTGCAAATATCTTTCTTGAAAACAATGCTATGGTCTCCTAAGTGGTTTCATTATGTTCTGCTCAAGCTCTTCTACCTGTTCGCGACATCGGTTTATCTCTTTCATCTTTATTTTTTGCGCAATGTTGAAAGCGATTAAATTGCGCTTGAGCTTCTCTATCTGTTCGCGTCATCGGTTTATGTTTTTCATCATTATTTATTGCACAATTTTAAAAACGATTAAGTCGGTCTTCTAAGTGGTATCATTTTGATGCGCTAGAGCTTCTCTACCTGTTCGGGTCATCGGTTTATCTCTTTCATCTTTATTTATTGCGCAATGTTGGAAACGATTAAGTCGGTCTTCTAAGTGGTATCATTTTGATGCGCTATAGCTTCTCTACCTGTTCGGGTCATCGGTTTTTGTGTTTCATCATTATTTATTGCGCAATGTTAAAAACGATTAAATTGCGTATATACTGTCATAATGCGCAATAAAAGAGTCATTTGAAGCATTTTTTTGTTTTTCATCACATTTGCAAATATCTTTCTTAAAAACAATGCTAAGGTCTCCTTAGTGGTTTCAATATGTTCTGTTCAAGCTCTTCTACCTGTTCGCGACATCGGTTATATCTCTTTCATCTTTATTTATTGCGCAATGTTGAAAGCGATTAAATTGCGCTTGAGCTTCTCTATCTGTTCGCGTCATCGGTTTATGTTTTTCATCATTATTTATTGCACAATTTTAAAAACGATTAAGTCGGTCTTCTAAGTGGTATCATTTTGATGCGCTAGAGCTTCTCTACCTGTTCGGGTCATCGGTTTATCTCTTTCATCTTTATTTATTGCGCAATGTTGAAAACGATTAAGTCGGTCTTCTAAGTGGTATCATTTTGATGCGCTAGAGCTTCTCTACCTGTTCGGGTCATCGGTTTATCTCTTTCATCTTTATTTATTGCGCAATGTTGAAAACGATTAAGTCGGTCTCCTAAGTGGTATCATATTGTTGCGCTTGAGCTCTACTACCTGTTCTTGTCATCAGTTTATGTGTTTCATCTTTATTTATTGCGCAATGTTAAAAACGATTAAATTGCGTATATACTGTGATATTGCGCAATAAAAGAGTAATTTGAATCATTTTTTTGTTTTTCATCACATTTGCAAATATCTTTCTTAAAAACAATGCTATGGTCTCCTAAGTGGTTTCATCATGTTCTGCTCAAGCTCTTCTACCTGTTCGCGACATCGGTTAAATCTCTTTCATCTTTATTTATTGCGCAATGTTGAAAACGATTAAGTCGGTCTCCTAAGTGGTATCATATTGTTGCGATTGAGCTCTTCTACCTGTTCGCGTCATCAGATTATGTGTTTCATCTTTATTTATTGCGCAATGTTAAAAACGATTAAATTACGTATATATATATATATATATTGCGCAATAAAAGAGTCATTTGAAGCATTTTTTTGTTTTTCAACACATTTGCAAATATCTTTCTTAAAAACAATGCAATGGTCTCCTAAGTGGTTTCATTATGTTCTGCTCAAGCTCTTCTACCTGTTCGCGACATCGGTTATATCTCTTTCATCTTTATTTATTGCGCAATGTTAAAAGCGATTAAATTGCGCTTGAGCTTCTCTATCTGTTCGCGTCATCGGTTTATGTTTTTCATCATTATTTATTGCACAATTTTAAAAACGATTAAGTCGGTCTTCTAAGTGGTATCATTTTGATGCGCTAGAGCTTCTCTACCTGTTCGGGTCATCGGTTTATCTCTTTCATCTTTATTTATTGCGCAATGTTGGAAACGATTAAGTCGGTCTTCTAAGTGGTATCATTTTGATGCGCTAGAGCTTCTCTACCTGTTCGGGTCATCGGTTTTTGTGTTTCATCATTATTTATTGCGCAATGTTAAAAACGATTAAATTGCGTATATACTGTCATAATGCGCAATAAAAGAGTCATTTGAAGCATTTTTTTGTTTTTCATCACATTTGCAAATATCTTTCTTAAAAACAATGCTAAGGTCTCCTTAGTGGTTTCAATATGTTCTGTTCAAGCTCTTCTACCTGTTCGCGACATCGGTTATATCTCTTTCATCTTTATTTATTGCGCAATGTTGAAAGCGATTAAATTGCGCTTGAGCTTCTCTATCTGTTCGCGTCATCGGTTTATGTTTTTCATCATTATTTATTGCACAATTTTAAAAACGATTAAGTCGGTCTTCTAAGTGGTATCATTTTGATGCGCTAGAGCTTCTCTACCTGTTCGGGTCATCGGTTTATCTCTTTCATCTTTATTTATTGCGCAATGTTGAAAACGATTAAGTCGGTCTTCTAAGTGGTATCATTTTGATGCGCTAGAGCTTCTCTACCTGTTCGGGTCATCGGTTTTTGTGTTTCATCATTATTTATTGCACAATTTTAAAAACGATTAAGTCGGTCTTCTAAGTGGTATCATTTTGATGCGCTAGAGCTTCTCTACCTGTTCGGGTCATCGGTTTATCTCTTTCATCTTTATTTATTGCGCAATGTTGAAAACGATTAAGTCGGTCTCCTAAGTGGTATCATATTGTTGCGCTTGAGCTCTACTACCTGTTCTTGTCATCAGTTTATATGTTTCATCTTTATTTATTGCGCAATGTTAAAAACGATTAAATTATTGCGTATATACTGTGATATTGCGCAATAAAAGAGTAATTTGAATCATTTTTTTGTTTTTCATCACATTTGCAAATATCTTTCTTAAAAACAATGCTATGGTCTCCTAAGTGGTTTAATCATGTTCTGCTCAAGCTCTTCTACCTGTTCGCGACATCGGTTAAATCTCTTTCATCTTTATTTATTGCGCAATGTTGAAAACGATTAAGTCGGTCTCCTAAGTGGTATCATATTGTTGCGATTGAGCTCTTCTACCTGTTCGCGTCATCAGATTATGTGTTTCATCTTTATTTATTGCGCAATGTTAAAAACGATTAAATTACGTATATATATATATATATATATATTGCGCAATAAAAGAGTCATTTGAAGCATTTTTTTGTTTTTCAACACATTTGCAAATATCTTTCTTAAAAACAATGCTATGGTCTCCTAAGTGGTTTCATTATGTTCTGCTCAAGCTCTTCTACCTGTTCGCGACATCGGTTTAAGTCTTTCATCATTATTTATTGCGCAATGTTGAAAACGATTAAGTCGGTCTCCTAAGTGGTATCATATTTTAGCGATTTAGCTCTTCTACCTGTTCGCGTCATCAGATTATGTGTTTCATCTTTATTTATTGCGCAATGTTAAAAACGATTAAATTGCGTATATACTGTCATAATGCGCAATAAAAGAGTCATTCTTCAAAAGAATGCTATGGTCTCCTAAGTGGTATCATTAAATTGCGCTTGAGCTTCTCTATCTGTTCGCGTCATCGGTTTATGTTTTTCATCATTATTTATTGCACAATTTTAAAAACGATTAAGTCGGTCTTCTAAGTGGTATCATTTTGATGCGCTAGAGCTTCTCTACCTGTTCGGGTCATCGGTTTTCGTTTTTCATCATTATTTATTGCGCAACTTTGAAAACGATTAAATCGCGTATATACTGTCATATTGCGCAATAAAAGAGTCATTTGAAGCATTTTTTTTGTTTTTCATCACATTTGCAAATATCTTTCTTAAAAACAATGCTATGGTCTCCTAAGTGGTTTCATTATGTTGCGCTTGAGCTTCTCTATCTGTTCGCGTGATCGGTTTATGTTTTTCATCATTATTTATTGCACAATTTAAAAAACGATTAAGTCGGTCCACTAAGTGGTATCATTTTGATGCGCTAGAGCTTCTCTACCTGTTCGGGTCATCGGTTTTTGTGATTCATCATTATTTATTGCGCAATGTTGAAAACGATTAAATCGCGTATATACTGTCATAATGCGCAATAAAAGAGTCATTTGAAGCATTTTTTTGTTTTTCATCACATTTGCAAATATCTTTCTTGAAAACAATGCTATGGTCTCCTAAGTGGTTTCATTATGTTCTGCTCAAGCTCTTCTACCTGTTCGCGACATCGGTTTATCTCTTTCATCTTTATTTTTTGCGCAATGTTGAAAGCGATTAAATTGCGCTTGAGCTTCTCTATCTGTTCGCGTCATCGGTTTATGTTTTTCATCATTATTTATTGCACAATTTTAAAAACGATTAAGTCGGTCTTCTAAGTGGTATCATTTTGATGCGCTAGAGCTTCTCTACCTGTTCGGGTCATCGGTTTATCTCTTTCATCTTTATTTATTGCGCAATGTTGGAAACGATTAAGTCGGTCTTCTAAGTGGTATCATTTTGATGCGCTATAGCTTCTCTACCTGTTCGGGTCATCGGTTTTTGTGTTTCATCATTATTTATTGCGCAATGTTAAAAACGATTAAATTGCGTATATACTGTCATAATGCGCAATAAAAGAGTCATTTGAAGCATTTTTTTGTTTTTCATCACATTTGCAAATATCTTTCTTAAAAACAATGCTAAGGTCTCCTTAGTGGTTTCAATATGTTCTGTTCAAGCTCTTCTACCTGTTCGCGACATCGGTTATATCTCTTTCATCTTTATTTATTGCGCAATGTTGAAAGCGATTAAATTGCGCTTGAGCTTCTCTATCTGTTCGCGTCATCGGTTTATGTTTTTCATCATTATTTATTGCACAATTTTAAAAACGATTAAGTCGGTCTTCTAAGTGGTATCATTTTGATGCGCTAGAGCTTCTCTACCTGTTCGGGTCATCGGTTTATCTCTTTCATCTTTATTTATTGCGCAATGTTGAAAACGATTAAGTCGGTCTCCTAAGTGGTATCATATTGTTGCGCTTGAGCTCTACTACCTGTTCTTGTCATCAGTTTATGTGTTTCATCTTTATTTATTGCGCAATGTTAAAAACGATTAAATTATTGCGTATATACTGTGATATTGCGCAATAAAAGAGTAATTTGAATCATTTTTTTGTTTTTCATCACATTTGCAAATATCTTTCTTAAAAACAATGCTATGGTCTCCTAAGTGGTTTAATCATGTTCTGCTCAAGCTCTTCTACCTGTTCGCGACATCGGTTAAATCTCTTTCATCTTTATTTATTGCGCAATGTTGAAAACGATTAAGTCGGTCTCCTAAGTGGTATCATATTGTTGCGATTGAGCTCTTCTACCTGTTCGCGTCATCAGATTATGTGTTTCATCTTTATTTATTGCGCAATGTTAAAAACGATTAAATTACGTATATATATATATATATATATATTGCGCAATAAAAGAGTCATTTGAAGCATTTTTTTGTTTTTCAACACATTTGCAAATATCTTTCTTAAAAACAATGCAATGGTCTCCTAAGTGGTTTCATTATGTTCTGCTCAAGCTCTTCTACCTGTTCGCGACATCGGTTTATCTCTTTCATCTTTATTTTTTGCGCAATGTTGAAAGCGATTAAATTGCGCTTGAGCTTCTCTATCTGTTCGCGTCATCGGTTTATGTTTTTCATCATTATTTATTGCACAATTTTAAAAACGATTAAGTCGGTCTTCTAAGTGGTATCATTTTGATGCGCTAGAGCTGTTCGGGTCATCGGTTTATCTCTTTCATCTTTATTTATTGCGCAATGTTGAAAACGATTAAATTGCGTATATACTGTCATAATGCGCAATAAAAGAGTCATTTGAAGCATTTTTTTTGTTTTTCATCACATTTGCAAATATCTTTCTTAAAAACAATGCTATGGTCTCCTAAGTGGTTTCATTATGTTCTGCTCAAGCTCTTCTACCTGTTCGCGACATCGGTTTATCTCTTTCATCTTTATTCATTGCGCAATGTTGAAAGCGATTAAGTCGGTCTTCTAAGTGGTATCATTTTGATGCGCTAGAGCTTCTCTACCTGTTCGGGTCATCGGTTTTTGTTTTTCATCATTATTTATTGCGCAATGTTGAAAACGATTAAATCGCGTATATACTGTCATATTGCGCAATAAAAGAGTCATTTGAAGCATTTTTTTGTTTTTCATCAAATTTGCAAATATCTTTCTTAAAAACAATGCTAAGGTCTCCTTAGTGGTTTCATTATGTTCTGTTCAAGCTCTTCTACCTGTTCGCGACATCGGTTATATCTCTTTCATCTTTATTTATTGCGCAATGTTGAAAGCGATTAAATTGCGCTTGAGCTTCTCTATCTGTTCGCGTCATCGGTTTATGTTTTTCATCATTATTTATTGCACAATTTTAAAAACGATTAAGTCGGTCTTCTAAGTGGTATCATTTTGATGCGCTAGAGCTTCTCTACCTGTTCGGGTCATCGGTTTATCTCTTTCATCTTTATTTATTGCGCAATGTTGGAAACGATTAAGTCGGTCTTCTAAGTGGTATCATTTTGATGCGCTATAGCTTCTCTACCTGTTCGGGTCATCGGTTTTTGTGTTTCATCATTATTTATTGCGCAATGTTAAAAACGATTAAATTGCGTATATACTGTCATAATGCCCAATAAAAGAGTCATTTGAAGCATTTTTTTGTTTTTCATCACATTTGCAAATATCTTTCTTAAAAACAATGCTAAGGTCTCCTTAGTGGTTTCAATATGTTCTGTTCAAGCTCTTCTACCTGTTCGCGACATCGGTTATATCTCTTTCATCTTTATTTATTGCGCAATGTTGAAAGCGATTAAATTGCGCTTGAGCTTCTCTATCTGTTCGCGTCATCGGTTTATGTTTTTCATCATTATTTATTGCACAATTTTAAAAACGATTAAGTCGGTCTTCTAAGTGGTATCATTTTGATGCGCTAGAGCTTCTCTACCTGTTCGGGTCATCGGTTTATCTCTTTCATCTTTATTTATTGCGCAATGTTGGAAACGATTAAGTCGGTCTTCTAAGTGGTATCATTTTGATGCGCTATAGCTTCTCTACCTGTTCGGGTCATCGGTTTTTGTGTTTCATCATTATTTATTGCGCAATGTTAAAAACGATTAAATTACGTATATATATATATATATTGCGCAATAAAAGAGTCATTTGAAGCATTTTTTTGTTTTTCAACACATTTGCAAATATCTTTCTTAAAAACAATGCTATGGTCTCCTAAGTGGTTTCATTATGTTCTGCTCAAGCTCTTCTACCTGTTCGCGACATCGGTTTATCTCTTTCATCTTTATTTATTGCGCAATGTTGAAAACGATTAAGTCGGTCTCCTAAGTGGTATCATATTTTAGCGATTCAGCTCTTCTACCTGTTCGCGTCATCAGATTATGTGTTTCATCTTTATTTATTGCGCAATGTTAAAAACGATTAAATTGCGTATATACTGTCATAATGCGCAATAAAAGAGTCATTTGAAGCATTTTTTTTTGTTTTTCATCACATTTGCAAATATCTTTCTTAAAAACAATGCTATGGTCTCCTAAGTGGTTTCATTATGTTGCGCTTGAGCTTCTCTATCTGTTCGCGTGATCGGTTTATGTTTTTCATCATTATTTATTGCACAATTTAAAAAACGATTAAGTCGGTCCACTAAGTGGTATCATTTTGATGCGCTAGAGCTTCTCTACCTGTTCGGGTAATCGGTTTTTGTGTTTCATCATTATTTATTGCGCAATGTTAAAAACGATTAAATTGCGTATATACTGTCATAATGCGCAATAAAAGAGTCATTTGAAGCATTTTTTTGTTTTTCATCACATTTGCAAATATCTTTCTTGAAAACAATGCTATGGTCTCCTAAGTGGTTTCATTATGTTGGTTTCATTATGTTCTGCTCAAGCTCTTCTACCTGTTCGCGACATCGGTTTATCTCTTTCATCTTTTTTTATTGCGCAATGTTGAAAGCGATTAAATTGCGCTTGAGCTTCTCTATCTGTTCGCGTCATCGGTTTATGTTTTTCATCATTATTTATTGCGCAATGTTGAAAACGATTAAATCGCGTATATACTGTCATATTGCGCAATAAAAGAGTCATTTGAAGCATTTTTTTGTTTTTCATCACATTTGCAAATATCTTTCTTAAAAACAATGCTAAGGTCTCCTTAGTGGTTTCATTATGTTCTGTTCAAGCTCTTCTACCTGTTCGCGACATCGGTTATATCTCTTTCATCTTTATTTATTGCGCAATGTTGAAAACGATTAAGTCGGTCTTCTAAGTGGTATCATTTTGATGCGCTTGAGCTCTACTACCTGTTCCTGTCATCAGTTTATGTGTTTCATCTTTATTTATTGCGCAATGTTAAAAACGATTAAATTGCGTATATACTGTGATATTGCGCAATAAAAGAGTAATTTGAATCATTTTTTTGTTTTTCATCACATTTGCAAATATCTTTCTTAAAAACAATGCTATGGTCTCCTAAGTGGTTTCATTATGTTCTGCTCAAGCTCTTCTACCTGATCGCGACATCGGTTATATCTCTTTCATCTTTATTTATTGCGCAATGTTGAAAACGATTAAGTCGGTCTTCTAAGTGGTATCATTTTGATGCGCTATAGCTTCTCTACCTGTTCGGGTCATCGGTTTTTGTGTTTCATCATTATTTATTGCGCAATGTTAAAAACGATTAAATTGCGTATATACTGTCATAATGCGCAATAAAAGAGTCATTTGAAGCATTTTTTTGTTTTTCATCACATTTGCAAATATCTTTCTTAAAAACAATGCTAAGGTCTCCTTAGTGGTTTCAATATGTTCTGTTCAAGCTCTTCTACCTGTTCGCGACATCGGTTATATCTCTTTCATCTTTATTTATTGCGCAATGTTGAAAGCGATTAAGTCGGTCTTCTAAGTGGTATCATTTTGATGCGCTAGAGCTTCTCTACCTGTTCGGGTCATCGGTTTTTGTTTTTCATCATTATTTATTGCGCAATGTTAAAAACGATTAAATTACGTATATATATATATATATTGCGCAATAAAAGAGTCATTTGAAGCATTTTTTTGTTTTTCAACACATTTGCAAATATCTTTCTTAAAAACAATGCTATGGTCTCCTAAGTGGTTTCATTATGTTCTGCTCAAGCTCTTCTACCTGTTCGCGACATCGGTTTATCTCTTTCATCTTTATTTATTGCGCAATGTTGAAAACGATTAAGTCGGTCTCCTAAGTGGTATCATATTTTAGCGATTCAGCTCTTCTACCTGTTCGCGTCATCAGATTATGTGTTTCATCTTTATTTATTGCGCAATGTTAAAAACGATTAAATTGCGTATATACTGTCATAATGCGCAATAAAAGAGTCATTTGAAGCATTTTTTTTTGTTTTTCATCACATTTGCAAATATCTTTCTTAAAAACAATGCTATGGTCTCCTAAGTGGTTTCATTATGTTGCGCTTGAGCTTCTCTATCTGTTCGCGTGATCGGTTTATGTTTTTCATCATTATTTATTGCACAATTTAAAAAACGATTAAGTCGGTCCACTAAGTGGTATCATTTTGATGCGCTAGAGCTTCTCTACCTGTTCGGGTAATCGGTTTTTGTGTTTCATCATTATTTATTGCGCAATGTTAAAAACGATTAAATTGCGTATATACTGTCATAATGCGCAATAAAAGAGTCATTTGAAGCATTTTTTTGTTTTTCATCACATTTGCAAATATCTTTCTTGAAAACAATGCTATGGTCTCCTAAGTGGTTTCATTATGTTGGTTTCATTATGTTCTGCTCAAGCTCTTCTACCTGTTCGCGACATCGGTTTATCTCTTTCATCTTTTTTTATTGCGCAATGTTGAAAGCGATTAAATTGCGCTTGAGCTTCTCTATCTGTTCGCGTCATCGGTTTATGTTTTTCATCATTATTTATTGCGCAATGTTGAAAACGATTAAATCGCGTATATACTGTCATATTGCGCAATAAAAGAGTCATTTGAAGCATTTTTTTGTTTTTCATCACATTTGCAAATATCTTTCTTAAAAACAATGCTAAGGTCTCCTTAGTGGTTTCATTATGTTCTGTTCAAGCTCTTCTACCTGTTCGCGACATCGGTTATATCTCTTTCATCTTTATTTATTGCGCAATGTTGAAAACGATTAAGTCGGTCTTCTAAGTGGTATCATTTTGATGCGCTTGAGCTCTACTACCTGTTCTTGTCATCAGTTTATGTGTTTCATCTTTATTTATTGCGCAATGTTAAAAACGATTAAATTGCGTATATACTGTGATATTGCGCAATAAAAGAGTAATTTGAATCATTTTTTTGTTTTTCATCACATTTGCAAATATCTTTCTTAAAAACAATGCTATGGTCTCCTAAGTGGTTTCATTATGTTCTGCTCAAGCTCTTCTACCTGATCGCGACATCGGTTATATCTCTTTCATCTTTATTTATTGCGCAATGTTGAAAACGATTAAGTCGGTCTTCTAAGTGGTATCATTTTGATGCGCTATAGCTTCTCTACCTGTTCGGGTCATCGGTTTTTGTGTTTCATCATTATTTATTGCGCAATGTTAAAAACGATTAAATTGCGTATATACTGTCATAATGCGCAATAAAAGAGTCATTTGAAGCATTTTTTTGTTTTTCATCACATTTGCAAATATCTTTCTTAAAAACAATGCTAAGGTCTCCTTAGTGGTTTCAATATGTTCTGTTCAAGCTCTTCTACCTGTTCGCGACATCGGTTATATCTCTTTCATCTTTATTTATTGCGCAATGTTGAAAGCGATTAAGTCGGTCTTCTAAGTGGTATCATTTTGATGCGCTAGAGCTTCTCTACCTGTTCGGGTCATCGGTTTTTGTTTTTCATCATTATTTATTGCGCAATGTTAAAAACGATTAAATTACGTATATATATATATATATTGCGCAATAAAAGAGTCATTTGAAGCATTTTTTTGTTTTTCAACACATTTGCAAATATCTTTCTTAAAAACAATGCTATGGTCTCCTAAGTGGTTTCATTATGTTCTGCTCAAGCTCTTCTACCTGTTCGCGACATCGGTTTATCTCTTTCATCTTTATTTATTGCGCAATGTTGAAAACGATTAAGTCGGTCTCCTAAGTGGTATCATATTTTAGCGATTCAGCTCTTCTACCTGTTCGCGTCATCAGATTATGTGTTTCATCTTTATTTATTGCGCAATGTTAAAAACGATTAAATTGCGTATATACTGTCATAATGCGCAATAAAAGAGTCATTTGAAGCATTTTTTTTTGTTTTTCATCACATTTGCAAATATCTTTCTTAAAAACAATGCTATGGTCTCCTAAGTGGTTTCATTATGTTGCACTTGAGCTTCTCTATCTGTTCGCGTGATCGGTTTATGTTTTTCATCATTATTTATTGCACAATTTAAAAAACGATTAAGTCGGTCCACTAAGTGGTATCATTTTGATGCGCTAGAGCTTCTCTACCTGTTCGGGTAATCGGTTTTTGTGTTTCATCATTATTTATTGCGCAATGTTAAAAACGATTAAATTGCGTATATACTGTCATAATGCGCAATAAAAGAGTCATTTGAAGCATTTTTTTGTTTTTCATCACATTTGCAAATATCTTTCTTGAAAACAATGCTATGGTCTCCTAAGTGGTTTCATTATGTTGGTTTCATTATGTTCTGCTCAAGCTCTTCTACCTGTTCGCGACATCGGTTTATCTCTTTCATCTTTTTTTATTGCGCAATGTTGAAAGCGATTAAATTGCGCTTGAGCTTCTCTATCTGTTCGCGTCATCGGTTTATGTTTTTCATCATTATTTATTGCGCAATGTTGAAAACGATTAAATCGCGTATATACTGTCATATTGCGCAATAAAAGAGTCATTTGAAGCATTTTTTTGTTTTTCATCACATTTGCAAATATCTTTCTTAAAAACAATGCTAAGGTCTCCTTAGTGGTTTCATTATGTTCTGTTCAAGCTCTTCTACCTGTTCGCGACATCGGTTATATCTCTTTCATCTTTATTTATTGCGCAATGTTGAAAACGATTAAGTCGGTCTTCTAAGTGGTATCATTTTGATGCGCTATAGCTTCTCTACCTGTTCGGGTCATCGGTTTTTGTGTTTCATCATTATTTATTGCGCAATGTTAAAAACGATTAAGTCGGTCTTCTAAGTGGTATCATTTTGATGCGCTAGAGCTTCTCTACCTGTTCGGGTCATCGGTTTATCTCTTTCATCTTTATTTATTGCGCAATGTTGAAAACGATTAAGTCGGTCTCCTAAGTGGTATCATATTGTTGCGCTTGAGCTCTACTACCTGTTCTTGTCATCAGTTTATGTGTTTCATCTTTATTTATTGCGCAATGTTAAAAACGATTAAATTATTGCGTATATACTGTGATATTGCGCAATAAAAGAGTAATTTGAATCATTTTTTTGTTTTTCATCACATTTGCAAATATCTTTCTTAAAAACAATGCTATGGTCTCCTAAGTGGTTTAATCATGTTCTGCTCAAGCTCTTCTACCTGTTCGCGACATCGGTTAAATCTCTTTCATCTTTATTTATTGCGCAATGTTGAAAACGATTAAGTCGGTCTCCTAAGTGGTATCATATTGTTGCGATTGAGCTCTTCTACCTGTTCGCGTCATCAGATTATGTGTTTCATCTTTATTTATTGCGCAATGTTAAAAACGATTAAATTACGTATATATATATATATATATATATTGCGCAATAAAAGAGTCATTTGAAGCATTTTTTTGTTTTTCAACACATTTGCAAATATCTTTCTTAAAAACAATGCAATGGTCTCCTAAGTGGTTTCATTATGTTCTGCTCAAGCTCTTCTACCTGTTCGCGACATCGGTTTATCTCTTTCATCTTTATTTTTTGCGCAATGTTGAAAGCGATTAAATTGCGCTTGAGCTTCTCTATCTGTTCGCGTCATCGGTTTATGTTTTTCATCATTATTTATTGCACAATTTTAAAAACGATTAAGTCGGTCTTCTAAGTGGTATCATTTTGATGCGCTAGAGCTGTTCGGGTCATCGGTTTATCTCTTTCATCTTTATTTATTGCGCAATGTTGAAAACGATTAAATTGCGTATATACTGTCATAATGCGCAATAAAAGAGTCATTTGAAGCATTTTTTTTGTTTTTCATCACATTTGCAAATATCTTTCTTAAAAACAATGCTATGGTCTCCTAAGTGGTTTCATTATGTTCTGCTCAAGCTCTTCTACCTGTTCGCGACATCGGTTTATCTCTTTCATCTTTATTCATTGCGCAATGTTGAAAGCGATTAAGTCGGTCTTCTAAGTGGTATCATTTTGATGCGCTAGAGCTTCTCTACCTGTTCGGGTCATCGGTTTTTGTTTTTCATCATTATTTATTGCGCAATGTTGAAAACGATTAAATCGCGTATATACTGTCATATTGCGCAATAAAAGAGTCATTTGAAGCATTTTTTTGTTTTTCATCAAATTTGCAAATATCTTTCTTAAAAACAATGCTAAGGTCTCCTTAGTGGTTTCATTATGTTCTGTTCAAGCTCTTCTACCTGTTCGCGACATCGGTTATATCTCTTTCATCTTTATTTATTGCGCAATGTTGAAAGCGATTAAATTGCGCTTGAGCTTCTCTATCTGTTCGCGTCATCGGTTTATGTTTTTCATCATTATTTATTGCACAATTTTAAAAACGATTAAGTCGGTCTTCTAAGTGGTATCATTTTGATGCGCTAGAGCTTCTCTACCTGTTCGGGTCATCGGTTTATCTCTTTCATCTTTATTTATTGCGCAATGTTGGAAACGATTAAGTCGGTCTTCTAAGTGGTATCATTTTGATGCGCTATAGCTTCTCTACCTGTTCGGGTCATCGGTTTTTGTGTTTCATCATTATTTATTGCGCAATGTTAAAAACGATTAAATTGCGTATATACTGTCATAATGCCCAATAAAAGAGTCATTTGAAGCATTTTTTTGTTTTTCATCACATTTGCAAATATCTTTCTTAAAAACAATGCTAAGGTCTCCTTAGTGGTTTCAATATGTTCTGTTCAAGCTCTTCTACCTGTTCGCGACATCGGTTATATCTCTTTCATCTTTATTTATTGCGCAATGTTGAAAGCGATTAAATTGCGCTTGAGCTTCTCTATCTGTTCGCGTCATCGGTTTATGTTTTTCATCATTATTTATTGCACAATTTTAAAAACGATTAAGTCGGTCTTCTAAGTGGTATCATTTTGATGCGCTAGAGCTTCTCTACCTGTTCGGGTCATCGGTTTATCTCTTTCATCTTTATTTATTGCGCAATGTTGGAAACGATTAAGTCGGTCTTCTAAGTGGTATCATTTTGATGCGCTATAGCTTCTCTACCTGTTCGGGTCATCGGTTTTTGTGTTTCATCATTATTTATTGCGCAATGTTAAAAACGATTAAATTACGTATATATATATATATATTGCGCAATAAAAGAGTCATTTGAAGCATTTTTTTGTTTTTCAACACATTTGCAAATATCTTTCTTAAAAACAATGCTATGGTCTCCTAAGTGGTTTCATTATGTTCTGCTCAAGCTCTTCTACCTGTTCGCGACATCGGTTTATCTCTTTCATCTTTATTTATTGCGCAATGTTGAAAACGATTAAGTCGGTCTCCTAAGTGGTATCATATTTTAGCGATTCAGCTCTTCTACCTGTTCGCGTCATCAGATTATGTGTTTCATCTTTATTTATTGCGCAATGTTAAAAACGATTAAATTGCGTATATACTGTCATAATGCGCAATAAAAGAGTCATTTGAAGCATTTTTTTTTGTTTTTCATCACATTTGCAAATATCTTTCTTAAAAACAATGCTATGGTCTCCTAAGTGGTTTCATTATGTTGCGCTTGAGCTTCTCTATCTGTTCGCGTGATCGGTTTATGTTTTTCATCATTATTTATTGCACAATTTAAAAAACGATTAAGTCGGTCCACTAAGTGGTATCATTTTGATGCGCTAGAGCTTCTCTACCTGTTCGGGTAATCGGTTTTTGTGTTTCATCATTATTTATTGCGCAATGTTAAAAACGATTAAATTGCGTATATACTGTCATAATGCGCAATAAAAGAGTCATTTGAAGCATTTTTTTGTTTTTCATCACATTTGCAAATATCTTTCTTGAAAACAATGCTATGGTCTCCTAAGTGGTTTCATTATGTTGGTTTCATTATGTTCTGCTCAAGCTCTTCTACCTGTTCGCGACATCGGTTTATCTCTTTCATCTTTTTTTATTGCGCAATGTTGAAAGCGATTAAATTGCGCTTGAGCTTCTCTATCTGTTCGCGTCATCGGTTTATGTTTTTCATCATTATTTATTGCGCAATGTTGAAAACGATTAAATCGCGTATATACTGTCATATTGCGCAATAAAAGAGTCATTTGAAGCATTTTTTTGTTTTTCATCACATTTGCAAATATCTTTCTTAAAAACAATGCTAAGGTCTCCTTAGTGGTTTCATTATGTTCTGTTCAAGCTCTTCTACCTGTTCGCGACATCGGTTATATCTCTTTCATCTTTATTTATTGCGCAATGTTGAAAACGATTAAGTCGGTCTTCTAAGTGGTATCATTTTGATGCGCTTGAGCTCTACTACCTGTTCTTGTCATCAGTTTATGTGTTTCATCTTTATTTATTGCGCAATGTTAAAAACGATTAAATTGCGTATATACTGTGATATTGCGCAATAAAAGAGTAATTTGAATCATTTTTTTGTTTTTCATCACATTTGCAAATATCTTTCTTAAAAACAATGCTATGGTCTCCTAAGTGGTTTCATTATGTTCTGCTCAAGCTCTTCTACCTGATCGCGACATCGGTTATATCTCTTTCATCTTTATTTATTGCGCAATGTTGAAAACGATTAAGTCGGTCTTCTAAGTGGTATCATTTTGATGCGCTATAGCTTCTCTACCTGTTCGGGTCATCGGTTTTTGTGTTTCATCATTATTTATTGCGCAATGTTAAAAACGATTAAATTGCGTATATACTGTCATAATGCGCAATAAAAGAGTCATTTGAAGCATTTTTTTGTTTTTCATCACATTTGCAAATATCTTTCTTAAAAACAATGCTAAGGTCTCCTTAGTGGTTTCAATATGTTCTGTTCAAGCTCTTCTACCTGTTCGCGACATCGGTTATATCTCTTTCATCTTTATTTATTGCGCAATGTTGAAAGCGATTAAGTCGGTCTTCTAAGTGGTATCATTTTGATGCGCTAGAGCTTCTCTACCTGTTCGGGTCATCGGTTTTTGTTTTTCATCATTATTTATTGCGCAATGTTAAAAACGATTAAATTACGTATATATATATATATATTGCGCAATAAAAGAGTCATTTGAAGCATTTTTTTGTTTTTCAACACATTTGCAAATATCTTTCTTAAAAACAATGCTATGGTCTCCTAAGTGGTTTCATTATGTTCTGCTCAAGCTCTTCTACCTGTTCGCGACATCGGTTTATCTCTTTCATCTTTATTTATTGCGCAATGTTGAAAACGATTAAGTCGGTCTCCTAAGTGGTATCATATTTTAGCGATTCAGCTCTTCTACCTGTTCGCGTCATCAGATTATGTGTTTCATCTTTATTTATTGCGCAATGTTAAAAACGATTAAATTGCGTATATACTGTCATAATGCGCAATAAAAGAGTCATTTGAAGCATTTTTTTTTGTTTTTCATCACATTTGCAAATATCTTTCTTAAAAACAATGCTATGGTCTCCTAAGTGGTTTCATTATGTTGCACTTGAGCTTCTCTATCTGTTCGCGTGATCGGTTTATGTTTTTCATCATTATTTATTGCACAATTTAAAAAACGATTAAGTCGGTCCACTAAGTGGTATCATTTTGATGCGCTAGAGCTTCTCTACCTGTTCGGGTAATCGGTTTTTGTGTTTCATCATTATTTATTGCGCAATGTTAAAAACGATTAAATTGCGTATATACTGTCATAATGCGCAATAAAAGAGTCATTTGAAGCATTTTTTTGTTTTTCATCACATTTGCAAATATCTTTCTTGAAAACAATGCTATGGTCTCCTAAGTGGTTTCATTATGTTGGTTTCATTATGTTCTGCTCAAGCTCTTCTACCTGTTCGCGACATCGGTTTATCTCTTTCATCTTTTTTTATTGCGCAATGTTGAAAGCGATTAAATTGCGCTTGAGCTTCTCTATCTGTTCGCGTCATCGGTTTATGTTTTTCATCATTATTTATTGCGCAATGTTGAAAACGATTAAATCGCGTATATACTGTCATATTGCGCAATAAAAGAGTCATTTGAAGCATTTTTTTGTTTTTCATCACATTTGCAAATATCTTTCTTAAAAACAATGCTAAGGTCTCCTTAGTGGTTTCATTATGTTCTGTTCAAGCTCTTCTACCTGTTCGCGACATCGGTTATATCTCTTTCATCTTTATTTATTGCGCAATGTTGAAAACGATTAAGTCGGTCTTCTAAGTGGTATCATTTTGATGCGCTATAGCTTCTCTACCTGTTCGGGTCATCGGTTTTTGTGTTTCATCATTATTTATTGCGCAATGTTAAAAACGATTAAATTGCGTATATACTGTCATAATGCGCAATAAAAGAGTCATTTGAAGCATTTTTTTTGTTTTTCATCACATTTGCAAATATCTTTCTTAAAAACAATGCTATGGTCTCCTAAGTGGTTTCATTATGTTCTGCTCAAGCTCTTCTACCTGTTCGCGACATCGGTTTAAGTCTTTCATCATTATTTATTGCGCAATGTTGAAAACGATTAAGTCGGTCTCCTAAGTGGTATCATATTTTAGCGATTTAGCTCTTCTACCTGTTCGCGTCATCAGATTATGTGTTTCATCTTTATTTATTGCGCAATGTTAAAAACGATTAAATTGCGTATATACTGTCATAATGCGCAATAAAAGAGTCATTCTTCAAAAGAATGCTATGGTCTCCTAAGTGGTATCATTAAATTGCGCTTGAGCTTCTCTATCTGTTCGCGTCATCGGTTTATGTTTTTCATCATTATTTATTGCACAATTTTAAAAACGATTAAGTCGGTCTTCTAAGTGGTATCATTTTGATGCGCTAGAGCTTCTCTACCTGTTCGGGTCATCGGTTTTCGTTTTTCATCATTATTTATTGCGCAACTTTGAAAACGATTAAATCGCGTATATACTGTCATATTGCGCAATAAAAGAGTCATTTGAAGCATTTTTTTTGTTTTTCATCACATTTGCAAATATCTTTCTTAAAAACAATGCTATGGTCTCCTAAGTGGTTTCATTATGTTGCGCTTGAGCTTCTCTATCTGTTCGCGTGATCGGTTTATGTTTTTCATCATTATTTATTGCACAATTTAAAAAACGATTAAGTCGGTCCACTAAGTGGTATCATTTTGATGCGCTAGAGCTTCTCTACCTGTTCGGGTCATCGGTTTTTGTGTTTCATCATTATTTATTGCGCAATGTTGAAAACGATTAAATCGCGTATATACTGTCATAATGCGCAATAAAAGAGTCATTTGAAGCATTTTTTTGTTTTTCATCACATTTGCAAATATCTTTCTTGAAAACAATGCTATGGTCTCCTAAGTGGTTTCATTATGTTCTGCTCAAGCTCTTCTACCTGTTCGCGACATCGGTTTATCTCTTTCATCTTTATTTTTTGCGCAATGTTGAAAGCGATTAAATTGCGCTTGAGCTTCTCTATCTGTTCGCGTCATCGGTTTATGTTTTTCATCATTATTTATTGCACAATTTTAAAAACGATTAAGTCGGTCTTCTAAGTGGTATCATTTTGATGCGCTAGAGCTTCTCTACCTGTTCGGGTCATCGGTTTATCTCTTTCATCTTTATTTATTGCGCAATGTTGGAAACGATTAAGTCGGTCTTCTAAGTGGTATCATTTTGATGCGCTATAGCTTCTCTACCTGTTCGGGTCATCGGTTTTTGTGTTTCATCATTATTTATTGCGCAATGTTAAAAACGATTAAATTGCGTATATACTGTCATAATGCGCAATAAAAGAGTCATTTGAAGCATTTTTTTGTTTTTCATCACATTTGCAAATATCTTTCTTAAAAACAATGCTAAGGTCTCCTTAGTGGTTTCAATATGTTCTGTTCAAGCTCTTCTACCTGTTCGCGACATCGGTTATATCTCTTTCATCTTTATTTATTGCGCAATGTTGAAAGCGATTAAATTGCGCTTGAGCTTCTCTATCTGTTCGCGTCATCGGTTTATGTTTTTCATCATTATTTATTGCACAATTTTAAAAACGATTAAGTCGGTCTTCTAAGTGGTATCATTTTGATGCGCTAGAGCTTCTCTACCTGTTCGGGTCATCGGTTTATCTCTTTCATCTTTATTTATTGCGCAATGTTGAAAACGATTAAGTCGGTCTTCTAAGTGGTATCATTTTGATGCGCTAGAGCTTCTCTACCTGTTCGGGTCATCGGTTTATCTCTTTCATCTTTATTTATTGCGCAATGTTGAAAACGATTAAGTCGGTCTCCTAAGTGGTATCATATTGTTGCGCTTGAGCTCTACTACCTGTTCTTGTCATCAGTTTATGTGTTTCATCTTTATTTATTGCGCAATGTTAAAAACGATTAAATTGCGTATATACTGTGATATTGCGCAATAAAAGAGTAATTTGAATCATTTTTTTGTTTTTCATCACATTTGCAAATATCTTTCTTAAAAACAATGCTATGGTCTCCTAAGTGGTTTCATCATGTTCTGCTCAAGCTCTTCTACCTGTTCGCGACATCGGTTAAATCTCTTTCATCTTTATTTATTGCGCAATGTTGAAAACGATTAAGTCGGTCTCCTAAGTGGTATCATATTGTTGCGATTGAGCTCTTCTACCTGTTCGCGTCATCAGATTATGTGTTTCATCTTTATTTATTGCGCAATGTTAAAAACGATTAAATTACGTATATATATATATATATATTGCGCAATAAAAGAGTCATTTGAAGCATTTTTTTGTTTTTCAACACATTTGCAAATATCTTTCTTAAAAACAATGCAATGGTCTCCTAAGTGGTTTCATTATGTTCTGCTCAAGCTCTTCTACCTGTTCGCGACATCGGTTATATCTCTTTCATCTTTATTTATTGCGCAATGTTAAAAGCGATTAAATTGCGCTTGAGCTTCTCTATCTGTTCGCGTCATCGGTTTATGTTTTTCATCATTATTTATTGCACAATTTTAAAAACGATTAAGTCGGTCTTCTAAGTGGTATCATTTTGATGCGCTAGAGCTTCTCTACCTGTTCGGGTCATCGGTTTATCTCTTTCATCTTTATTTATTGCGCAATGTTGGAAACGATTAAGTCGGTCTTCTAAGTGGTATCATTTTGATGCGCTAGAGCTTCTCTACCTGTTCGGGTCATCGGTTTTTGTGTTTCATCATTATTTATTGCGCAATGTTAAAAACGATTAAATTGCGTATATACTGTCATAATGCGCAATAAAAGAGTCATTTGAAGCATTTTTTTGTTTTTCATCACATTTGCAAATATCTTTCTTAAAAACAATGCTAAGGTCTCCTTAGTGGTTTCAATATGTTCTGTTCAAGCTCTTCTACCTGTTCGCGACATCGGTTATATCTCTTTCATCTTTATTTATTGCGCAATGTTGAAAGCGATTAAATTGCGCTTGAGCTTCTCTATCTGTTCGCGTCATCGGTTTATGTTTTTCATCATTATTTATTGCACAATTTTAAAAACGATTAAGTCGGTCTTCTAAGTGGTATCATTTTGATGCGCTAGAGCTTCTCTACCTGTTCGGGTCATCGGTTTATCTCTTTCATCTTTATTTATTGCGCAATGTTGAAAACGATTAAGTCGGTCTTCTAAGTGGTATCATTTTGATGCGCTAGAGCTTCTCTACCTGTTCGGGTCATCGGTTTTTGTGTTTCATCATTATTTATTGCACAATTTTAAAAACGATTAAGTCGGTCTTCTAAGTGGTATCATTTTGATGCGCTAGAGCTTCTCTACCTGTTCGGGTCATCGGTTTATCTCTTTCATCTTTATTTATTGCGCAATGTTGAAAACGATTAAGTCGGTCTCCTAAGTGGTATCATATTGTTGCGCTTGAGCTCTACTACCTGTTCTTGTCATCAGTTTATGTGTTTCATCTTTATTTATTGCGCAATGTTAAAAACGATTAAATTATTGCGTATATACTGTGATATTGCGCAATAAAAGAGTAATTTGAATCATTTTTTTGTTTTTCATCACATTTGCAAATATCTTTCTTAAAAACAATGCTATGGTCTCCTAAGTGGTTTAATCATGTTCTGCTCAAGCTCTTCTACCTGTTCGCGACATCGGTTAAATCTCTTTCATCTTTATTTATTGCGCAATGTTGAAAACGATTAAGTCGGTCTCCTAAGTGGTATCATATTGTTGCGATTGAGCTCTTCTACCTGTTCGCGTCATCAGATTATGTGTTTCATCTTTATTTATTGCGCAATGTTAAAAACGATTAAATTACGTATATATATATATATATATATATTGCGCAATAAAAGAGTCATTTGAAGCATTTTTTTGTTTTTCAACACATTTGCAAATATCTTTCTTAAAAACAATGCTATGGTCTCCTAAGTGGTTTCATTATGTTCTGCTCAAGCTCTTCTACCTGTTCGCGACATCGGTTTAAGTCTTTCATCATTATTTATTGCGCAATGTTGAAAACGATTAAGTCGGTCTCCTAAGTGGTATCATATTTTAGCGATTTAGCTCTTCTACCTGTTCGCGTCATCAGATTATGTGTTTCATCTTTATTTATTGCGCAATGTTAAAAACGATTAAATTGCGTATATACTGTCATAATGCGCAATAAAAGAGTCATTCTTCAAAAGAATGCTATGGTCTCCTAAGTGGTATCATTAAATTGCGCTTGAGCTTCTCTATCTGTTCGCGTCATCGGTTTATGTTTTTCATCATTATTTATTGCACAATTTTAAAAACGATTAAGTCGGTCTTCTAAGTGGTATCATTTTGATGCGCTAGAGCTTCTCTACCTGTTCGGGTCATCGGTTTTCGTTTTTCATCATTATTTATTGCGCAACTTTGAAAACGATTAAATCGCGTATATACTGTCATATTGCGCAATAAAAGAGTCATTTGAAGCATTTTTTTTGTTTTTCATCACATTTGCAAATATCTTTCTTAAAAACAATGCTATGGTCTCCTAAGTGGTTTCATTATGTTGCGCTTGAGCTTCTCTATCTGTTCGCGTGATCGGTTTATGTTTTTCATCATTATTTATTGCACAATTTAAAAAACGATTAAGTCGGTCCACTAAGTGGTATCATTTTGATGCGCTAGAGCTTCTCTACCTGTTCGGGTCATCGGTTTTTGTGATTCATCATTATTTATTGCGCAATGTTGAAAACGATTAAATCGCGTATATACTGTCATAATGCGCAATAAAAGAGTCATTTGAAGCATTTTTTTGTTTTTCATCACATTTGCAAATATCTTTCTTGAAAACAATGCTATGGTCTCCTAAGTGGTTTCATTATGTTCTGCTCAAGCTCTTCTACCTGTTCGCGACATCGGTTTATCTCTTTCATCTTTATTTTTTGCGCAATGTTGAAAGCGATTAAATTGCGCTTGAGCTTCTCTATCTGTTCGCGTCATCGGTTTATGTTTTTCATCATTATTTATTGCACAATTTTAAAAACGATTAAGTCGGTCTTCTAAGTGGTATCATTTTGATGCGCTAGAGCTTCTCTACCTGTTCGGGTCATCGGTTTATCTCTTTCATCTTTATTTATTGCGCAATGTTGGAAACGATTAAGTCGGTCTTCTAAGTGGTATCATTTTGATGCGCTATAGCTTCTCTACCTGTTCGGGTCATCGGTTTTTGTGTTTCATCATTATTTATTGCGCAATGTTAAAAACGATTAAATTGCGTATATACTGTCATAATGCGCAATAAAAGAGTCATTTGAAGCATTTTTTTGTTTTTCATCACATTTGCAAATATCTTTCTTAAAAACAATGCTAAGGTCTCCTTAGTGGTTTCAATATGTTCTGTTCAAGCTCTTCTACCTGTTCGCGACATCGGTTATATCTCTTTCATCTTTATTTATTGCGCAATGTTGAAAGCGATTAAATTGCGCTTGAGCTTCTCTATCTGTTCGCGTCATCGGTTTATGTTTTTCATCATTATTTATTGCACAATTTTAAAAACGATTAAGTCGGTCTTCTAAGTGGTATCATTTTGATGCGCTAGAGCTTCTCTACCTGTTCGGGTCATCGGTTTATCTCTTTCATCTTTATTTATTGCGCAATGTTGAAAACGATTAAGTCGGTCTTCTAAGTGGTATCATTTTGATGCGCTAGAGCTTCTCTACCTGTTCGGGTCATCGGTTTATCTCTTTCATCTTTATTTATTGCGCAATGTTGAAAACGATTAAGTCGGTCTCCTAAGTGGTATCATATTGTTGCGCTTGAGCTCTACTACCTGTTCTTGTCATCAGTTTATGTGTTTCATCTTTATTTATTGCGCAATGTTAAAAACGATTAAATTGCGTATATACTGTGATATTGCGCAATAAAAGAGTAATTTGAATCATTTTTTTGTTTTTCATCACATTTGCAAATATCTTTCTTAAAAACAATGCTATGGTCTCCTAAGTGGTTTCATCATGTTCTGCTCAAGCTCTTCTACCTGTTCGCGACATCGGTTAAATCTCTTTCATCTTTATTTATTGCGCAATGTTGAAAACGATTAAGTCGGTCTCCTAAGTGGTATCATATTGTTGCGATTGAGCTCTTCTACCTGTTCGCGTCATCAGATTATGTGTTTCATCTTTATTTATTGCGCAATGTTAAAAACGATTAAATTACGTATATATATATATATATATTGCGCAATAAAAGAGTCATTTGAAGCATTTTTTTGTTTTTCAACACATTTGCAAATATCTTTCTTAAAAACAATGCAATGGTCTCCTAAGTGGTTTCATTATGTTCTGCTCAAGCTCTTCTACCTGTTCGCGACATCGGTTATATCTCTTTCATCTTTATTTATTGCGCAATGTTAAAAGCGATTAAATTGCGCTTGAGCTTCTCTATCTGTTCGCGTCATCGGTTTATGTTTTTCATCATTATTTATTGCACAATTTTAAAAACGATTAAGTCGGTCTTCTAAGTGGTATCATTTTGATGCGCTAGAGCTGTTCGGGTCATCGGTTTATCTCTTTCATCTTTATTTATTGCGCAATGTTGAAAACGATTAAATTGCGTATATACTGTCATAATGCGCAATAAAAGAGTCATTTGAAGCATTTTTTTTGTTTTTCATCACATTTGCAAATATCTTTCTTAAAAACAATGCTATGGTCTCCTAAGTGGTTTCATTATGTTCTGCTCAAGCTCTTCTACCTGTTCGCGACATCGGTTTATCTCTTTCATCTTTATTCATTGCGCAATGTTGAAAGCGATTAAGTCGGTCTTCTAAGTGGTATCATTTTGATGCGCTAGAGCTTCTCTACCTGTTCGGGTCATCGGTTTTTGTTTTTCATCATTATTTATTGCGCAATGTTGAAAACGATTAAATCGCGTATATACTGTCATATTGCGCAATAAAAGAGTCATTTGAAGCATTTTTTTGTTTTTCATCAAATTTGCAAATATCTTTCTTAAAAACAATGCTAAGGTCTCCTTAGTGGTTTCATTATGTTCTGTTCAAGCTCTTCTACCTGTTCGCGACATCGGTTATATCTCTTTCATCTTTATTTATTGCGCAATGTTGAAAGCGATTAAATTGCGCTTGAGCTTCTCTATCTGTTCGCGTCATCGGTTTATGTTTTTCATCATTATTTATTGCACAATTTTAAAAACGATTAAGTCGGTCTTCTAAGTGGTATCATTTTGATGCGCTAGAGCTTCTCTACCTGTTCGGGTCATCGGTTTATCTCTTTCATCTTTATTTATTGCGCAATGTTGGAAACGATTAAGTCGGTCTTCTAAGTGGTATCATTTTGATGCGCTATAGCTTCTCTACCTGTTCGGGTCATCGGTTTTTGTGTTTCATCATTATTTATTGCGCAATGTTAAAAACGATTAAATTGCGTATATACTGTCATAATGCCCAATAAAAGAGTCATTTGAAGCATTTTTTTGTTTTTCATCACATTTGCAAATATCTTTCTTAAAAACAATGCTAAGGTCTCCTTAGTGGTTTCAATATGTTCTGTTCAAGCTCTTCTACCTGTTCGCGACATCGGTTATATCTCTTTCATCTTTATTTATTGCGCAATGTTGAAAGCGATTAAATTGCGCTTGAGCTTCTCTATCTGTTCGCGTCATCGGTTTATGTTTTTCATCATTATTTATTGCACAATTTTAAAAACGATTAAGTCGGTCTTCTAAGTGGTATCATTTTGATGCGCTAGAGCTTCTCTACCTGTTCGGGTCATCGGTTTATCTCTTTCATCTTTATTTATTGCGCAATGTTGGAAACGATTAAGTCGGTCTTCTAAGTGGTATCATTTTGATGCGCTATAGCTTCTCTACCTGTTCGGGTCATCGGTTTTTGTGTTTCATCATTATTTATTGCGCAATGTTAAAAACGATTAAATTACGTATATATATATATATATTGCGCAATAAAAGAGTCATTTGAAGCATTTTTTTGTTTTTCAACACATTTGCAAATATCTTTCTTAAAAACAATGCTATGGTCTCCTAAGTGGTTTCATTATGTTCTGCTCAAGCTCTTCTACCTGTTCGCGACATCGGTTTATCTCTTTCATCTTTATTTATTGCGCAATGTTGAAAACGATTAAGTCGGTCTCCTAAGTGGTATCATATTTTAGCGATTCAGCTCTTCTACCTGTTCGCGTCATCAGATTATGTGTTTCATCTTTATTTATTGCGCAATGTTAAAAACGATTAAATTGCGTATATACTGTCATAATGCGCAATAAAAGAGTCATTTGAAGCATTTTTTTTTGTTTTTCATCACATTTGCAAATATCTTTCTTAAAAACAATGCTATGGTCTCCTAAGTGGTTTCATTATGTTGCGCTTGAGCTTCTCTATCTGTTCGCGTGATCGGTTTATGTTTTTCATCATTATTTATTGCACAATTTAAAAAACGATTAAGTCGGTCCACTAAGTGGTATCATTTTGATGCGCTAGAGCTTCTCTACCTGTTCGGGTAATCGGTTTTTGTGTTTCATCATTATTTATTGCGCAATGTTAAAAACGATTAAATTGCGTATATACTGTCATAATGCGCAATAAAAGAGTCATTTGAAGCATTTTTTTGTTTTTCATCACATTTGCAAATATCTTTCTTGAAAACAATGCTATGGTCTCCTAAGTGGTTTCATTATGTTGGTTTCATTATGTTCTGCTCAAGCTCTTCTACCTGTTCGCGACATCGGTTTATCTCTTTCATCTTTTTTTATTGCGCAATGTTGAAAGCGATTAAATTGCGCTTGAGCTTCTCTATCTGTTCGCGTCATCGGTTTATGTTTTTCATCATTATTTATTGCGCAATGTTGAAAACGATTAAATCGCGTATATACTGTCATATTGCGCAATAAAAGAGTCATTTGAAGCATTTTTTTGTTTTTCATCACATTTGCAAATATCTTTCTTAAAAACAATGCTAAGGTCTCCTTAGTGGTTTCATTATGTTCTGTTCAAGCTCTTCTACCTGTTCGCGACATCGGTTATATCTCTTTCATCTTTATTTATTGCGCAATGTTGAAAACGATTAAGTCGGTCTTCTAAGTGGTATCATTTTGATGCGCTTGAGCTCTACTACCTGTTCCTGTCATCAGTTTATGTGTTTCATCTTTATTTATTGCGCAATGTTAAAAACGATTAAATTGCGTATATACTGTGATATTGCGCAATAAAAGAGTAATTTGAATCATTTTTTTGTTTTTCATCACATTTGCAAATATCTTTCTTAAAAACAATGCTATGGTCTCCTAAGTGGTTTCATTATGTTCTGCTCAAGCTCTTCTACCTGATCGCGACATCGGTTATATCTCTTTCATCTTTATTTATTGCGCAATGTTGAAAACGATTAAGTCGGTCTTCTAAGTGGTATCATTTTGATGCGCTATAGCTTCTCTACCTGTTCGGGTCATCGGTTTTTGTGTTTCATCATTATTTATTGCGCAATGTTAAAAACGATTAAATTGCGTATATACTGTCATAATGCGCAATAAAAGAGTCATTTGAAGCATTTTTTTGTTTTTCATCACATTTGCAAATATCTTTCTTAAAAACAATGCTAAGGTCTCCTTAGTGGTTTCAATATGTTCTGTTCAAGCTCTTCTACCTGTTCGCGACATCGGTTATATCTCTTTCATCTTTATTTATTGCGCAATGTTGAAAGCGATTAAGTCGGTCTTCTAAGTGGTATCATTTTGATGCGCTAGAGCTTCTCTACCTGTTCGGGTCATCGGTTTTTGTTTTTCATCATTATTTATTGCGCAATGTTAAAAACGATTAAATTACGTATATATATATATATATTGCGCAATAAAAGAGTCATTTGAAGCATTTTTTTGTTTTTCAACACATTTGCAAATATCTTTCTTAAAAACAATGCTATGGTCTCCTAAGTGGTTTCATTATGTTCTGCTCAAGCTCTTCTACCTGTTCGCGACATCGGTTTATCTCTTTCATCTTTATTTATTGCGCAATGTTGAAAACGATTAAGTCGGTCTCCTAAGTGGTATCATATTTTAGCGATTCAGCTCTTCTACCTGTTCGCGTCATCAGATTATGTGTTTCATCTTTATTTATTGCGCAATGTTAAAAACGATTAAATTGCGTATATACTGTCATAATGCGCAATAAAAGAGTCATTTGAAGCATTTTTTTTTGTTTTTCATCACATTTGCAAATATCTTTCTTAAAAACAATGCTATGGTCTCCTAAGTGGTTTCATTATGTTGCGCTTGAGCTTCTCTATCTGTTCGCGTGATCGGTTTATGTTTTTCATCATTATTTATTGCACAATTTAAAAAACGATTAAGTCGGTCCACTAAGTGGTATCATTTTGATGCGCTAGAGCTTCTCTACCTGTTCGGGTAATCGGTTTTTGTGTTTCATCATTATTTATTGCGCAATGTTAAAAACGATTAAATTGCGTATATACTGTCATAATGCGCAATAAAAGAGTCATTTGAAGCATTTTTTTGTTTTTCATCACATTTGCAAATATCTTTCTTGAAAACAATGCTATGGTCTCCTAAGTGGTTTCATTATGTTGGTTTCATTATGTTCTGCTCAAGCTCTTCTACCTGTTCGCGACATCGGTTTATCTCTTTCATCTTTTTTTATTGCGCAATGTTGAAAGCGATTAAATTGCGCTTGAGCTTCTCTATCTGTTCGCGTCATCGGTTTATGTTTTTCATCATTATTTATTGCGCAATGTTGAAAACGATTAAATCGCGTATATACTGTCATATTGCGCAATAAAAGAGTCATTTGAAGCATTTTTTTGTTTTTCATCACATTTGCAAATATCTTTCTTAAAAACAATGCTAAGGTCTCCTTAGTGGTTTCATTATGTTCTGTTCAAGCTCTTCTACCTGTTCGCGACATCGGTTATATCTCTTTCATCTTTATTTATTGCGCAATGTTGAAAACGATTAAGTCGGTCTTCTAAGTGGTATCATTTTGATGCGCTTGAGCTCTACTACCTGTTCTTGTCATCAGTTTATGTGTTTCATCTTTATTTATTGCGCAATGTTAAAAACGATTAAATTGCGTATATACTGTGATATTGCGCAATAAAAGAGTAATTTGAATCATTTTTTTGTTTTTCATCACATTTGCAAATATCTTTCTTAAAAACAATGCTATGGTCTCCTAAGTGGTTTCATTATGTTCTGCTCAAGCTCTTCTACCTGATCGCGACATCGGTTATATCTCTTTCATCTTTATTTATTGCGCAATGTTGAAAACGATTAAGTCGGTCTTCTAAGTGGTATCATTTTGATGCGCTATAGCTTCTCTACCTGTTCGGGTCATCGGTTTTTGTGTTTCATCATTATTTATTGCGCAATGTTAAAAACGATTAAATTGCGTATATACTGTCATAATGCGCAATAAAAGAGTCATTTGAAGCATTTTTTTGTTTTTCATCACATTTGCAAATATCTTTCTTAAAAACAATGCTAAGGTCTCCTTAGTGGTTTCAATATGTTCTGTTCAAGCTCTTCTACCTGTTCGCGACATCGGTTATATCTCTTTCATCTTTATTTATTGCGCAATGTTGAAAGCGATTAAGTCGGTCTTCTAAGTGGTATCATTTTGATGCGCTAGAGCTTCTCTACCTGTTCGGGTCATCGGTTTTTGTTTTTCATCATTATTTATTGCGCAATGTTAAAAACGATTAAATTACGTATATATATATATATATTGCGCAATAAAAGAGTCATTTGAAGCATTTTTTTGTTTTTCAACACATTTGCAAATATCTTTCTTAAAAACAATGCTATGGTCTCCTAAGTGGTTTCATTATGTTCTGCTCAAGCTCTTCTACCTGTTCGCGACATCGGTTTATCTCTTTCATCTTTATTTATTGCGCAATGTTGAAAACGATTAAGTCGGTCTCCTAAGTGGTATCATATTTTAGCGATTCAGCTCTTCTACCTGTTCGCGTCATCAGATTATGTGTTTCATCTTTATTTATTGCGCAATGTTAAAAACGATTAAATTGCGTATATACTGTCATAATGCGCAATAAAAGAGTCATTTGAAGCATTTTTTTTTGTTTTTCATCACATTTGCAAATATCTTTCTTAAAAACAATGCTATGGTCTCCTAAGTGGTTTCATTATGTTGCACTTGAGCTTCTCTATCTGTTCGCGTGATCGGTTTATGTTTTTCATCATTATTTATTGCACAATTTAAAAAACGATTAAGTCGGTCCACTAAGTGGTATCATTTTGATGCGCTAGAGCTTCTCTACCTGTTCGGGTAATCGGTTTTTGTGTTTCATCATTATTTATTGCGCAATGTTAAAAACGATTAAATTGCGTATATACTGTCATAATGCGCAATAAAAGAGTCATTTGAAGCATTTTTTTGTTTTTCATCACATTTGCAAATATCTTTCTTGAAAACAATGCTATGGTCTCCTAAGTGGTTTCATTATGTTGGTTTCATTATGTTCTGCTCAAGCTCTTCTACCTGTTCGCGACATCGGTTTATCTCTTTCATCTTTTTTTATTGCGCAATGTTGAAAGCGATTAAATTGCGCTTGAGCTTCTCTATCTGTTCGCGTCATCGGTTTATGTTTTTCATCATTATTTATTGCGCAATGTTGAAAACGATTAAATCGCGTATATACTGTCATATTGCGCAATAAAAGAGTCATTTGAAGCATTTTTTTGTTTTTCATCACATTTGCAAATATCTTTCTTAAAAACAATGCTAAGGTCTCCTTAGTGGTTTCATTATGTTCTGTTCAAGCTCTTCTACCTGTTCGCGACATCGGTTATATCTCTTTCATCTTTATTTATTGCGCAATGTTGAAAACGATTAAGTCGGTCTTCTAAGTGGTATCATTTTGATGCGCTATAGCTTCTCTACCTGTTCGGGTCATCGGTTTTTGTGTTTCATCATTATTTATTGCGCAATGTTAAAAACGATTAAATTGCGTATATACTGTCATAATGCGCAATAAAAGAGTCATTTGAAGCATTTTTTTTGTTTTTCATCACATTTGCAAATATCTTTCTTAAAAACAATGCTATGGTCTCCTAAGTGGTTTCATTATGTTCTGCTCAAGCTCTTCTACCTGTTCGCGACATCGGTTTAAGTCTTTCATCATTATTTATTGCGCAATGTTGAAAACGATTAAGTCGGTCTCCTAAGTGGTATCATATTTTAGCGATTTAGCTCTTCTACCTGTTCGCGTCATCAGATTATGTGTTTCATCTTTATTTATTGCGCAATGTTAAAAACGATTAAATTGCGTATATACTGTCATAATGCGCAATAAAAGAGTCATTCTTCAAAAGAATGCTATGGTCTCCTAAGTGGTATCATTAAATTGCGCTTGAGCTTCTCTATCTGTTCGCGTCATCGGTTTATGTTTTTCATCATTATTTATTGCACAATTTTAAAAACGATTAAGTCGGTCTTCTAAGTGGTATCATTTTGATGCGCTAGAGCTTCTCTACCTGTTCGGGTCATCGGTTTTCGTTTTTCATCATTATTTATTGCGCAACTTTGAAAACGATTAAATCGCGTATATACTGTCATATTGCGCAATAAAAGAGTCATTTGAAGCATTTTTTTTGTTTTTCATCACATTTGCAAATATCTTTCTTAAAAACAATGCTATGGTCTCCTAAGTGGTTTCATTATGTTGCGCTTGAGCTTCTCTATCTGTTCGCGTGATCGGTTTATGTTTTTCATCATTATTTATTGCACAATTTAAAAAACGATTAAGTCGGTCCACTAAGTGGTATCATTTTGATGCGCTAGAGCTTCTCTACCTGTTCGGGTCATCGGTTTTTGTGTTTCATCATTATTTATTGCGCAATGTTGAAAACGATTAAATCGCGTATATACTGTCATAATGCGCAATAAAAGAGTCATTTGAAGCATTTTTTTGTTTTTCATCACATTTGCAAATATCTTTCTTGAAAACAATGCTATGGTCTCCTAAGTGGTTTCATTATGTTCTGCTCAAGCTCTTCTACCTGTTCGCGACATCGGTTTATCTCTTTCATCTTTATTTTTTGCGCAATGTTGAAAGCGATTAAATTGCGCTTGAGCTTCTCTATCTGTTCGCGTCATCGGTTTATGTTTTTCATCATTATTTATTGCACAATTTTAAAAACGATTAAGTCGGTCTTCTAAGTGGTATCATTTTGATGCGCTAGAGCTTCTCTACCTGTTCGGGTCATCGGTTTATCTCTTTCATCTTTATTTATTGCGCAATGTTGGAAACGATTAAGTCGGTCTTCTAAGTGGTATCATTTTGATGCGCTATAGCTTCTCTACCTGTTCGGGTCATCGGTTTTTGTGTTTCATCATTATTTATTGCGCAATGTTAAAAACGATTAAATTGCGTATATACTGTCATAATGCGCAATAAAAGAGTCATTTGAAGCATTTTTTTGTTTTTCATCACATTTGCAAATATCTTTCTTAAAAACAATGCTAAGGTCTCCTTAGTGGTTTCAATATGTTCTGTTCAAGCTCTTCTACCTGTTCGCGACATCGGTTATATCTCTTTCATCTTTATTTATTGCGCAATGTTGAAAGCGATTAAATTGCGCTTGAGCTTCTCTATCTGTTCGCGTCATCGGTTTATGTTTTTCATCATTATTTATTGCACAATTTTAAAAACGATTAAGTCGGTCTTCTAAGTGGTATCATTTTGATGCGCTAGAGCTTCTCTACCTGTTCGGGTCATCGGTTTATCTCTTTCATCTTTATTTATTGCGCAATGTTGAAAACGATTAAGTCGGTCTTCTAAGTGGTATCATTTTGATGCGCTAGAGCTTCTCTACCTGTTCGGGTCATCGGTTTATCTCTTTCATCTTTATTTATTGCGCAATGTTGAAAACGATTAAGTCGGTCTCCTAAGTGGTATCATATTGTTGCGCTTGAGCTCTACTACCTGTTCTTGTCATCAGTTTATGTGTTTCATCTTTATTTATTGCGCAATGTTAAAAACGATTAAATTGCGTATATACTGTGATATTGCGCAATAAAAGAGTAATTTGAATCATTTTTTTGTTTTTCATCACATTTGCAAATATCTTTCTTAAAAACAATGCTATGGTCTCCTAAGTGGTTTCATCATGTTCTGCTCAAGCTCTTCTACCTGTTCGCGACATCGGTTAAATCTCTTTCATCTTTATTTATTGCGCAATGTTGAAAACGATTAAGTCGGTCTCCTAAGTGGTATCATATTGTTGCGATTGAGCTCTTCTACCTGTTCGCGTCATCAGATTATGTGTTTCATCTTTATTTATTGCGCAATGTTAAAAACGATTAAATTACGTATATATATATATATATATTGCGCAATAAAAGAGTCATTTGAAGCATTTTTTTGTTTTTCAACACATTTGCAAATATCTTTCTTAAAAACAATGCAATGGTCTCCTAAGTGGTTTCATTATGTTCTGCTCAAGCTCTTCTACCTGTTCGCGACATCGGTTATATCTCTTTCATCTTTATTTATTGCGCAATGTTAAAAGCGATTAAATTGCGCTTGAGCTTCTCTATCTGTTCGCGTCATCGGTTTATGTTTTTCATCATTATTTATTGCACAATTTTAAAAACGATTAAGTCGGTCTTCTAAGTGGTATCATTTTGATGCGCTAGAGCTTCTCTACCTGTTCGGGTCATCGGTTTATCTCTTTCATCTTTATTTATTGCGCAATGTTGGAAACGATTAAGTCGGTCTTCTAAGTGGTATCATTTTGATGCGCTAGAGCTTCTCTACCTGTTCGGGTCATCGGTTTTTGTGTTTCATCATTATTTATTGCGCAATGTTAAAAACGATTAAATTGCGTATATACTGTCATAATGCGCAATAAAAGAGTCATTTGAAGCATTTTTTTGTTTTTCATCACATTTGCAAATATCTTTCTTAAAAACAATGCTAAGGTCTCCTTAGTGGTTTCAATATGTTCTGTTCAAGCTCTTCTACCTGTTCGCGACATCGGTTATATCTCTTTCATCTTTATTTATTGCGCAATGTTGAAAGCGATTAAATTGCGCTTGAGCTTCTCTATCTGTTCGCGTCATCGGTTTATGTTTTTCATCATTATTTATTGCACAATTTTAAAAACGATTAAGTCGGTCTTCTAAGTGGTATCATTTTGATGCGCTAGAGCTTCTCTACCTGTTCGGGTCATCGGTTTATCTCTTTCATCTTTATTTATTGCGCAATGTTGAAAACGATTAAGTCGGTCTTCTAAGTGGTATCATTTTGATGCGCTAGAGCTTCTCTACCTGTTCGGGTCATCGGTTTTTGTGTTTCATCATTATTTATTGCACAATTTTAAAAACGATTAAGTCGGTCTTCTAAGTGGTATCATTTTGATGCGCTAGAGCTTCTCTACCTGTTCGGGTCATCGGTTTATCTCTTTCATCTTTATTTATTGCGCAATGTTGAAAACGATTAAGTCGGTCTCCTAAGTGGTATCATATTGTTGCGCTTGAGCTCTACTACCTGTTCTTGTCATCAGTTTATGTGTTTCATCTTTATTTATTGCGCAATGTTAAAAACGATTAAATTATTGCGTATATACTGTGATATTGCGCAATAAAAGAGTAATTTGAATCATTTTTTTGTTTTTCATCACATTTGCAAATATCTTTCTTAAAAACAATGCTATGGTCTCCTAAGTGGTTTAATCATGTTCTGCTCAAGCTCTTCTACCTGTTCGCGACATCGGTTAAATCTCTTTCATCTTTATTTATTGCGCAATGTTGAAAACGATTAAGTCGGTCTCCTAAGTGGTATCATATTGTTGCGATTGAGCTCTTCTACCTGTTCGCGTCATCAGATTATGTGTTTCATCTTTATTTATTGCGCAATGTTAAAAACGATTAAATTACGTATATATATATATATATATATATTGCGCAATAAAAGAGTCATTTGAAGCATTTTTTTGTTTTTCAACACATTTGCAAATATCTTTCTTAAAAACAATGCTATGGTCTCCTAAGTGGTTTCATTATGTTCTGCTCAAGCTCTTCTACCTGTTCGCGACATCGGTTTAAGTCTTTCATCATTATTTATTGCGCAATGTTGAAAACGATTAAGTCGGTCTCCTAAGTGGTATCATATTGTTGCGATTGAGCTCTTCTACCTGTTCGCGTCATCAGATTATGTGTTTCATCTTTATTTATTGCGCAATGTTAAAAACGATTAAATTACGTATATATATATATATATATTGCGCAATAAAAGAGTCATTTGAAGCATTTTTTTGTTTTTCAACACATTTGCAAATATCTTTCTTAAAAACAATGCAATGGTCTCCTAAGTGGTTTCATTATGTTCTGCTCAAGCTCTTCTACCTGTTCGCGACATCGGTTATATCTCTTTCATCTTTATTTATTGCGCAATGTTAAAAGCGATTAAATTGCGCTTGAGCTTCTCTATCTGTTCGCGTCATCGGTTTATGTTTTTCATCATTATTTATTGCACAATTTTAAAAACGATTAAGTCGGTCTTCTAAGTGGTATCATTTTGATGCGCTAGAGCTTCTCTACCTGTTCGGGTCATCGGTTTATCTCTTTCATCTTTATTTATTGCGCAATGTTGGAAACGATTAAGTCGGTCTTCTAAGTGGTATCATTTTGATGCGCTAGAGCTTCTCTACCTGTTCGGGTCATCGGTTTTTGTGTTTCATCATTATTTATTGCGCAATGTTAAAAACGATTAAATTGCGTATATACTGTCATAATGCGCAATAAAAGAGTCATTTGAAGCATTTTTTGTTTTTCATCACATTTGCAAATATCTTTCTTAAAAACAATGCTAAGGTCTCCTTAGTGGTTTCAATATGTTCTGTTCAAGCTCTTCTACCTGTTCGCGACATCGGTTATATCTCTTTCATCTTTATTTATTGCGCAATGTTGAAAGCGATTAAATTGCGCTTGAGCTTCTCTATCTGTTCGCGTCATCGGTTTATGTTTTTCATCATTATTTATTGCACAATTTTAAAAACGATTAAGTCGGTCTTCTAAGTGGTATCATTTTGATGCGCTAGAGCTTCTCTACCTGTTCGGGTCATCGGTTTATCTCTTTCATCTTTATTTATTGCGCAATGTTGAAAACGATTAAGTCGGTCTTCTAAGTGGTATCATTTTGATGCGCTAGAGCTTCTCTACCTGTTCGGGTCATCGGTTTTTGTGTTTCATCATTATTTATTGCACAATTTTAAAAACGATTAAGTCGGTCTTCTAAGTGGTATCATTTTGATGCGCTAGAGCTTCTCTACCTGTTCGGGTCATCGGTTTATCTCTTTCATCTTTATTTATTGCGCAATGTTGAAAACGATTAAGTCGGTCTCCTAAGTGGTATCATATTGTTGCGCTTGAGCTCTACTACCTGTTCTTGTCATCAGTTTATGTGTTTCATCTTTATTTATTGCGCAATGTTAAAAACGATTAAATTGCGTATATACTGTGATATTGCGCAATAAAAGAGTAATTTGAATCATTTTTTTGTTTTTCATCACATTTGCAAATATCTTTCTTAAAAACAATGCTATGGTCTCCTAAGTGGTTTCATCATGTTCTGCTCAAGCTCTTCTACCTGTTCGCGACATCGGTTAAATCTCTTTCATCTTTATTTATTGCGCAATGTTGAAAACGATTAAGTCGGTCTCCTAAGTGGTATCATATTGTTGCGATTGAGCTCTTCTACCTGTTCGCGTCATCAGATTATGTGTTTCATCTTTATTTATTGCGCAATGTTAAAAACGATTAAATTACGTATATATATATATATATATTGCGCAATAAAAGAGTCATTTGAAGCATTTTTTTGTTTTTCAACACATTTGCAAATATCTTTCTTAAAAACAATGCAATGGTCTCCTAAGTGGTTTCATTATGTTCTGCTCAAGCTCTTCTACCTGTTCGCGACATCGGTTATATCTCTTTCATCTTTATTTATTGCGCAATGTTAAAAGCGATTAAATTGCGCTTGAGCTTCTCTATCTGTTCGCGTCATCGGTTTATGTTTTTCATCATTATTTATTGCACAATTTTAAAAACGATTAAGTCGGTCTTCTAAGTGGTATCATTTTGATGCGCTAGAGCTTCTCTACCTGTTCGGGTCATCGGTTTATCTCTTTCATCTTTATTTATTGCGCAATGTTGGAAACGATTAAGTCGGTCTTCTAAGTGGTATCATTTTGATGCGCTAGAGCTTCTCTACCTGTTCGGGTCATCGGTTTTTGTGTTTCATCATTATTTATTGCGCAATGTTAAAAACGATTAAATTGCGTATATACTGTCATAATGCGCAATAAAAGAGTCATTTGAAGCATTTTTTTGTTTTTCATCACATTTGCAAATATCTTTCTTAAAAACAATGCTAAGGTCTCCTTAGTGGTTTCAATATGTTCTGTTCAAGCTCTTCTACCTGTTCGCGACATCGGTTATATCTCTTTCATCTTTATTTATTGCGCAATGTTGAAAGCGATTAAATTGCGCTTGAGCTTCTCTATCTGTTCGCGTCATCGGTTTATGTTTTTCATCATTATTTATTGCACAATTTTAAAAACGATTAAGTCGGTCTTCTAAGTGGTATCATTTTGATGCGCTAGAGCTTCTCTACCTGTTCGGGTCATCGGTTTATCTCTTTCATCTTTATTTATTGCGCAATGTTGAAAACGATTAAGTCGGTCTTCTAAGTGGTATCATTTTGATGCGCTAGAGCTTCTCTACCTGTTCGGGTCATCGGTTTTTGTGTTTCATCATTATTTATTGCACAATTTTAAAAACGATTAAGTCGGTCTTCTAAGTGGTATCATTTTGATGCGCTAGAGCTTCTCTACCTGTTCGGGTCATCGGTTTATCTCTTTCATCTTTATTTATTGCGCAATGTTGAAAACGATTAAGTCGGTCTCCTAAGTGGTATCATATTGTTGCGCTTGAGCTCTACTACCTGTTCTTGTCATCAGTTTATGTGTTTCATCTTTATTTATTGCGCAATGTTAAAAACGATTAAATTGCGTATATACTGTGATATTGCGCAATAAAAGAGTAATTTGAATCATTTTTTTGTTTTTCATCACATTTGCAAATATCTTTCTTAAAAACAATGCTATGGTCTCCTAAGTGGTTTCATCATGTTCTGCTCAAGCTCTTCTACCTGTTCGCGACATCGGTTAAATCTCTTTCATCTTTATTTATTGCGCAATGTTGAAAACGATTAAGTCGGTCTCCTAAGTGGTATCATATTGTTGCGATTGAGCTCTTCTACCTGTTCGCGTCATCAGATTATGTGTTTCATCTTTATTTATTGCGCAATGTTAAAAACGATTAAATTACGTATATATATATATATATATTTGCGCAATAAAAGAGTCATTTGAAGCATTTTTTTGTTTTTCAACACATTTGCAAATATCTTTCTTAAAAACAATGCAATGGTCTCCTAAGTGGTTTCATTATGTTCTGCTCAAGCTCTTCTACCTGTTCGCGACATCGGTTATATCTCTTTCATCTTTATTTATTGCGCAATGTTAAAAGCGATTAAATTGCGCTTGAGCTTCTCTATCTGTTCGCGTCATCGGTTTATGTTTTTCATCATTATTTATTGCACAATTTTAAAAACGATTAAGTCGGTCTTCTAAGTGGTATCATTTTGATGCGCTAGAGCTTCTCTACCTGTTCGGGTCATCGGTTTATCTCTTTCATCTTTATTTATTGCGCAATGTTGGAAACGATTAAGTCGGTCTTCTAAGTGGTATCATTTTGATGCGCTAGAGCTTCTCTACCTGTTCGGGTCATCGGTTATCTCTTTCATCTTTATTTATTGCGCAATGTTGAAAACGATTAAGTCGGTCTTCTAAGTGGTATCATTTTGATGCGCTAGAGCTTCTCTACCTGTTCGGGTCATCGGTTTTTGTGTTTCATCATTATTTATTGCACAATTTTAAAAAACGATTAAGTCGGTCTTCTAAGTGGTATCATTTTGATGCGCTAGAGCTTCTCTACCTGTTCGGGTCATCGGTTTATCTCTTTCATCTTTATTTATTGCGCAATGTTGAAAACGATTAAGTCGGTCTCCTAAGTGGTATCATATTGTTGCGCTTGAGCTCTACTACCTGTTCTTGTCATCAGTTTATGTGTTTCATCTTTATTTATTGCGCAATGTTAAAAACGATTAAATTATTGCGTATATACTGTGATATTGCGCAATAAAAGAGTAATTTGAATCATTTTTTTGTTTTTCATCACATTTGCAAATATCTTTCTTAAAAACAATGCTATGGTCTCCTAA
>JAVYIG010013090.1:0-49294 GCA_035222895.1 Strongylocentrotus droebachiensis | reverse complement strand
GATTGTATGCGACTACTTATTTAATCCTGACTTACTGATGAGAAAAAAAATAGTCAGATATTTCACTGTTTAACCCAAAAGTGCCTAGTTTTCAACTGTTCTGAAGAAGACCAAACATTGGTAAAAGCCTTGAACTTTTATAAGCAAAAATACTGAGAATTTTATTCTATTTGCCAATCTTTGATTTTAGTGTTTACATTATGATATCAATTAGGGAAATATTTTTAAATGAATTTACAATTGAACAGCACAAAATATTTTTGTAAAAAATGAAATTTCCAGGGTAAATTTATGTTTAATATCTATAAACCTAAATGTGCATTTCACAGATACATTAATATATACATGTATATTTATATTAGCAGGAGAGTTGCTACATGTATGTGTTTTACAAAAGTTAACATTAAAATACTTTTATTACAATGTAGGTCATTAAAACTCAATTAAAATATGTGTGGTATCCGTTTTTAAATGATCAGAATGAGCACAAATTTAAGCTGTTGCTTGCTGCACTTGTTTCTTTCACATTCTTTCTTTCTAGTCTTTCACCATCATATATATATATATATGATATCTAGCACAACCTGTAGAAGTTTCTATATGCTTAAGATGCTTCATTGCAAACATGTGAAAAGTGTTCACAGACAATGAAATCTCTATGTATAATTGTTACTTACTGATATGCAAACAAAGTTACTAGGTTATATAGTAATAGTGATGACTTGCTCCTGATTTTGTGTCATTAGTATCATGCAATCATTTCCTATTTTTTGTGTAACTGATTTAATTTGTGCATTGTAAACAAAAAGTGGTACAATCTTTGGAATATCAAATTTGTTTTAAATATAATTGTAATACCATCTGCTTTATTCTAATGTACCAAAGGATAGTGTGTCTTTGACGGGAAATAAGTCTTTTGCTTTGTGACATTTGCTGTCTTTCATTTTAAAAGATGCAATGTGATTTGAAATATTGTATTTAAATTTTAATATTGTATGAATGATAATGGAGGTATTTGTGTAAAACAGAGAAATTGAAATGTATATTTCGCATACTTTTAACCAGCCTATAATCTTTACTTAAGAATACAACTTGTTAGTTATAACATTATTGCCGGCCTTCTCTATCTATTTCCGTAGTTCTTTCAGATTATGATGAAGAAAGGGTTGTATGTGTGTGAAGGATTTTTATTATTATAATCATTTTTATTTTTTTTGAGGAATGGTGCAATGTTACTAATGGAAAGGAAGGTTAACTTTTTAGAATCCAGCCGTTCAAACTTTCTCCTGCTGTAGAAAAGAAACAGATATGTGCCTAGAGGTATGGCTGAAGTACAATATGTTAATGTAAACTGAAATGTATGTAACTGTCTATATCAATATGGGACATTTTAAGAGCTTTTATTGCTAATTTTATTAGCAAACTGGATAATTTAAAATCAACTTGTAAGTAAATGCATATTCGTTAGTTTTATGATTAAAGGGTTTTCCCTTGTAGTTGAATGTAAAAACAAAGCTTATGAATGCATTGAGTTGGAAGATACCTCTTACGTCTTATAAAAATACCTTATCTTCAAGGAAGAAAGAAAGTATTGATTGTTGTCAAATTCTGTAATAAAAACATGAAAAAAGGGAGAACATGTGTGGATTAAAATGAATGATATTTCATAGATGATCGGCGAGCTCTTATGGCAAGAACAAAACTAAATTATGCTCAATACATGTACATGTAATGGCATATCAAGATTTCGAACACTTTGGTAAGAGTTATTATTATGATGGACCTGAGTGTCTGATTGCACTTTATAGGAAAGATAAATATATCAATTAGGCCTACACTTATTTTGAAAGGAAAAAAAAATCACATTCTTTTATGTATGTGACTTGCTCAAAACATTGTTGATTTGCAAGGTGCACAAGGTTTGGTTATTCATCATATCATTCTTTGTGAAGAATTTTAATTTTGTGTGTTCTATCTTCCACATGTTTTGCCTGGAAGCAAAACAAATTTCTTTTTTTCTTTAGATAAGTACTACAAAAGAATAGATATAGTAGATATCTGTAACTTGCTTAATATGTTATACATGTGCCTATACTATTGCGTGGATTGATTCCTATATAAGTACTTTGCGGATTTTATTTTAATTTGTTTTTTATTTGCTTTTTGTTCCAATTGAATTTCCTGTGATTTTTGTATTGCTATTTGTTAGAATGAAAAATACTTTTTAAAATTCCTTGTAATGAAATTATTGCTTGTAGATGATTTTCTTTTCTTTTTGTAATAAACAGCTCTAATTTTCATGTATGAATCAGAAATAAAGAGATTTTATGACGCATAATAGCTCTGCGTACATGTGTGTAATGGATTTGAGTTTTGATAGTAGCTTAAAGTTGTTATGTATGATAAATATCTGGTTCTCTGCCTCCCCCCCCCCCCTTTTTTTTTTTTTTGCTGGTCGTACAAAGGGCAGGAGACGTATTCCTCTTTGCACACACGATTATTGTTCAACTGTCATTCTACATATTTTAACTTTAAATATTTGTTAATACAACTTGTCATTCACTTTGAAAAAGCCAATGGGAACGTTGGGGTATCAACTCGATCCCTTTATGACATTCAAGTCTATTGTCTCCATGTTAAACACAGACATGAACTGGCCTCAGTTTCCCTCTTAAAGACCGGGCCCCCGTTTCATAAAACTGATTTTTAAACACAATTGCCACAATCCATTGACAACACTGTTCGCAACCAATCAAATACATTAATCTCAGTAGCCTATTTTGTAACTTGTTCTTGATAAAAAGTTTCATGAAACAGGGCCCATGAGCGACTAATCGTATAATCTGCTGAAACTGTTTTGGAAACTGCAAATGTTGTATCTGGAGAACTGCCAGAATTACTCAACGTGACAAATTATGTTACTTGCGTGAAAGGCACCACATCAATTCCTCTGACAAATGCCGGATTTACGCACACAAGGAGAGAAAAGGGTACACTGATGTGCCAGAAAAATCACAACTGGCAGCATATTAAAAAGGGGGGAATCAACAGAATAGGAAGATATGAGAGAGTATGTTAACACGCTGTTTTTATAATCATACAAAAAAGAAAAAGTTGTTAGAATTATCAATTATGATCTTTCTATTTCACTTACTTCACACATACGTAAACAGGATCGTGATAGTACCCTTCTACTATTCAATTTCAAATTAACTCTTCCCCTCACCACCACCACCACCCCCCCCCCCCCCCCCCTCTTCCCTCTTGTCTCTCTCTCTCCTCTCTCTTTCTTCTATCACCTCTATCTCCCTCCCTAATATCCATAATATAAATATCTATCTGTCTCCCGGTCTGTCTGTCTATCGGTCTGTCTGTCTGTCTGTCGGTCTGCCTGTCTGTCTATCTGTATATCTATCTCGCCTTCCTCTGCCCATTCTCCTCCTTCTCGGCTCTCCATACTGCTCCATGTTCATAACCATTGCGTATTTACATATCTCCCACCCTCTAAATAAATGGACTAGAACAAATAAAAGCAAGACAGCAAGTGCAATCAAAAGAACTACAAAATCAACATTTTCTTAGGACAAATAAACAATGAATAAGATATCCTCGTTACTTTTTGTCCACACATTTCATATTGTCAACGGATACACTGAAAGTCACAAGGGCCTATATACCTCGCTCCGTCGGAATACATTTAAAACTCTTACAATCATGAATATATTTGTTGGTTTTATTCATTTGTTGAATTAATGTTGTCCCCATATTTGGCAGATAACAAGGTCAGTCCGACATAAATAGCTCATCACGTGACCAAGCGGATTTATAGGATTTAAAGTGTGGAGTCAACTGCGCTCTTACTCACTAATGTGTCACTCATGTGAGGTGCTATGCTAATGCGAGAGTGTCGTGCAGGTTTTTAGGGGGTAATGGCAGTTGTCTTATAACTGCAGTTCCGTACGCTATGCTGATAATAAATCAAAATATAAAATCAAAACCAATCAATATTGATATTGATTATTTGATTGAATGATTAAGGGATTGCATGATTGACCGCGGACTGAATGATTAACTAATTGAATGAATGGTTAGTAGTTGACATTAACTGACTGAATGTTATAGTTGATTGCCTGAATAATTACATCTGACTAAATGATTGTGTACACACTCTCCATCTCCAGTACATCGTACTTTCATTGACATTTTTACGGAATAAACAGTTACTTACAAGAAAGAAGCCTGACAACAAAAACAAAAAAACATGGAATAGAGAAGAAGGCTGAAATGGTTCCGTGAAATAAGTATCGTACTGTGGTACATTTCGTTTCGATTAACCCATTAAAAACATATGAACATTACCTAAACATTGCATATTTGTTAAAGTAGGATAGGGTCTAGCACTATGACGTCTGTTACGGCTTTTCATATTATAACACAGGAACACATTGACAGTTTATTCCAAACATTAACTTCAAATCTCATACTTGGCTCTCATTGACAGGAAATTCCAATCAGAGGTCCAGTTATTTGATTTTTGATTTCTCCATCGACCTATTTTTCAAATGCCAGCTAATGAATACAACCTTGGTACCTTGATCTCGATGTACCTTCAAACAGTTTATGATGACGACATGTGGCAATAATTATTTTTGAGGTAAATAAACTTCATGCTAGTTAGCTTTCAAGAGTGTATTCAGGAGAAATAAATAAAAACAATTTTTGTTAATTTAACTTTCGAAGGCTATGAAGACATCTGTTATTAAAGATTTCAATAAATTATTATAGACAAATATTATCCGTTCTCTGCCCCTTTCCATTTGTTGTTACCAGGTACATGTTCGTTTCTCGTTCGTGCATGTTTGTTGCTAATTGTTTGATTGCTTGGTTTAAAAAATAAAAATAAAATGTTCATGAACTCGTTTTGCACAGTAAAGGGGCAAATATCATCACAACAAAACGTTTGAAAATAAAATATGAACACGCAGCTCCCAAATGAGAACGTCAAACGAATTCACACGTGAGCTGCTATTTAAGAAAAAAGTTAAGATGACGATACTCATGATTTATTGTAAATTGATTGGTCATAAAACGCTTGCTGGCTCGACGTCAAACGGGAAGAGCCAAGCCAAGCCAAGAAAACCTACATTACATTTATTGAAAATGGATAGAAATAAAACTTCTCTTTCTTGTCAGAGTTCAATTTTTTTTTCTTTACTCGTTTTGGTTGTGAGCCAGAGACGTGGTCTGTGGTAGTGAGATTTGTTACCTGTGGTTTAGCATGAACTCTATACTGAGTCATCATCTACATGGGAGAGTGGTATGCAAGCATGCACCCTTCTTTAACCTGTCCTCATGCATTCTGTATATATTCCACATACCGTGCCTGAACAATAAAGAAAATAACAATGTAAGCTATAATTCGTTTCCGCCATTCGGCAATGCAGCAGCAGAAACAGCAACAGTTGTAAACAGCCAAGAAAGAGCTTAGAAATACATTTTAAAGAAATTTAGTTGTGATCATGTAATTTAATTTTGAAGAAAAAAACAACAACTAGAAGATATTACTGTTACTATGCAGTACATACCAGAAATTAATTGTGAGGATTTGAAATCAGTTAAAATAATTTCAACTTGATCAAAATCTTTATTACTTTATCGAAATCGACTTAATTTTGCTGTGGATATGCATACACTATACTTACAGACAGGGCTGTGTGTTTCAAACTTTGGTCCAAATGATTTCGAATTATTTTGGATTGGGATATGTGTGTATTTCAAGAGCAATCATTTTCAGGAGACATTTTCTCACATATTGTTTTTCACCTCTAACAAAACTCACCCTCCTCTTTAAACCTTGCACCCTAAAGAATGATTTGATAAAATAATAGCACCACGGAAACTTAGAGAGAGGAGAGAGAGAGAGAGAGAGAGAGAGAGAGAGGAGAGAGAGAGAGAGAGAGAGAGAGAGAGGAGAGAGAGAGAGAGAGAGAGGGAGAGAGAGAGAGAGAGAGAGAGAGAGAGAAAAGAGAGAGAGAGAGAGAGAGAGAGAGAGAGAGAGGGGGGGGGGTAGGGATGCTGTTATTGTAACCGTTTAGGGTGCACATTTCAACATTCATGTACAACCTGTCCCTCTCTGCTATTTTGGAGAGATGCGTCTTTATCATGTTTTACATATCTTTATTAATGTTCATTTCAACCTTTCAAATCCAATTACCTGCTTGAGATGATGTCTAGTGACGAAATAATTAATGCGTAATTACAAAGCTGTTCTAGGTGATATGATATAGCCTACGTCATCGGAAGAAGTTTGTCGGTGGTAATTCGCTCTTTCCGTACCTGTATGGAGAGAATACAACATACCCACTAATGTTGCCGAGTACACAGTAACAGCAAATGACAAGTGGTATGTCATTCTGAAGAAAGAAAAAGGTGAAAAAGATGAACGATAAAGAAATGAAAGTCAAAATTAGTTTATTATATTTCATAATCTTTATATTGCCTCCATTAAAGTCTCTGTCATGGCTTGATGTTAAACTAGCGTCGAAAACAGGAACAGTATTTCAAAATTATGTTTTAAGACTCCTAAGAATTTTGCCCTTAATACAAAAATACTTAATGTGAATGAATTTAAACTGTAAACAAAATGATTGTATATTCGAGAGCTTTAAGTATTTTGGATGACGATGCAATTATAGGTGATTCCTTATTCCAGATTTTCTAACCATGTAACTATTTTTTTTTTTGGGGGGGGGGGGGGCTCTAAATTAAGGAGCTTGAGCTTCAGATGAAATCACTATTGCTTGTCGTATTGACTATGATAACGATGATACACCATTTAAGATAATTATGGTTTATATCATAGGTAGCAATAATAATGATAAAAACAGTAAATATAGTGATACTGATTACACAGATTATGAAATGTCAGTGTAATTGACCAAATTAATTTCACAATTTCATAAAATATTCATGGACACACATTCAATTTCTTTCTATTAAACCTCTTAATAACTGTATCACAAATCACAGACAGGCTAATATGTGTTTGTAATTTACCCATCTCACTTGCACTTAGAAGCCGTTTACATGTAAATTTTAAGTCATTACCAGCGGCCTTGGTATTTCTAAATGTATTTATAGTTGGTAAAAACAGGTGAAACATCTAATGCCTTATTGATGGTTATAATCATGCCTGAGGATCGTGTATGGTGTGTATAGTATATTGCTAACCATCACACAATAGATTGTTGACGTCACAATTCTATCAATTATTTATTTTTATTTGAAGTTATGAAAATTATTTCGTCCTCTGAATTTGTGCAAAATTATTATGTCGGTTCGCATGGATCATGATCGAATTTTAGAATAAACATTTCAAACTGTCTCCTCCCTTTTATTTTTCCTTAATATTGGCTAAAGAGTCGGATGCTGGAAAGTAACAGATGTTCATATTATTACTGCGTGATATCTGAAAACTAAACAAATTTTAAAGATTCATATTGATTAGATAATGTGAGTATCTGATTATTTTGTATGGATATTTTAAAACTTGGATCTGACAACAAGAACGAACTTTGTTAGTTACGTGTTTGTCCCGACAAAAATATTATGCAACTCGATTCAATACTTAAGTAGCATGATTAAGTTTACTTTTCACACAGACCTAGCTTTAAAAAACGGGAAACCTGATGGTAGCTGATCGCCTAGTGTTCAATAAATAATCCTCCTCACATTCAGTAACATTACAATTAGGAAGTTCTTTTAAAACAAAATTACTATATCTCATCGACAGCACTTTTGTCGATCGAAACTTATGGATTGTAGGAATAGAGAGCCAAACAATTACGTCAATTCAGATATTTTAGGAAGCTAAAATCCCCCATTAATTGGGCTCCTAACATGTGTCAACTAATACCGGGAACTTGAATCGTATTTTTAAAATTCATTTCAATTTATCAGTGTTTTTATTCGAAGATACAGAGGACACTTTTCTCCCCTCTTTCTCTACAACTTCGTCTTGAGCGTAAATTGTTAACTTCCTCCCGAAGGCCACGCCCCTCAACCTGTTCTAATGATTCATATGCCGAGTGATTGATGTGTCACTTCATCCAATCAAAACGCAAGAAACTTTTCTCACTCGTCATGGATTGGCCCGTGTCGCTTTAATGATATGCTAATGACCCGGGTCAGATGTCGTCATACGCCGGTGATTCACATGAGGAGTTGATTATCTCAGTGTAAGATTTATGTGTGTTATGCGCAGCGATCCAGTAGCGGAGAAGGGTAACGAATTTTGAGCAGGCGATCTTTTAAACGGAAGTGTAGACAGAATAAGGCTTTCTCATACATTCGCACTTTGACGTCCAGCCTGTGCAGTCAAGCCGGCGATTTTCATCTCAATTTTTATTTTTTGTTTTCTGCGGAACCATATTTGTTATACTCCAGCCCTGTGGAAGATTTCTAGGATTCAAAGATGGGTGTTATATTGTATCTCACCATTGCGCTAACTGCAATGTTAGCCACGTTATCGCAAGCCCAGCCTGCGCAAGGTAAGTTAACTTTGTAAAAGGGGGACAAAAGTTTTGCTAAAGTTCTCGCGAGAGAGAGCTGCATTCCTACCGGGACAATGGCAATTATCTTCCTTTTATTCGCCAATTTATGCATACATCTATAGGAAGACGATAATAATGATTATGCCTAGTCTAGGCCAAGCCTGTCTGTTTTACGCAAGTTCACACAAAATGGCACAAATTCATTTGCATGATAGCACTCAATTGCAAAAAGGAAATTAGTATTCTACTTGGTGGAATAACGCAAATTTACTGAGGATTATTGTTTGATTTAGACATCGGGAATGATTACAATCGGTGTATTGCGGGGCCGACTGTAACTTTCTTAGTTAAATTTACCTACATGTACATTATTTTAGTCTTTGGTTAATTAAGCTTCTGCTTCCCATATGTCAGTCCCCGTCCCCCTTCTCTCTCCCCCCCCCCCCTCTATCTCTCTCTGTCTGTCTATCTAATAACCATCCTGTGCAACGCCACACCCACGCATCACGTTGGCCTATCCATAGCGCCTGAATTTAATTGATAACCCCACCCCTCCCAACCATCCCACCCTTTCTCCGTCATACCCCTATTTTTCTTCCTCTGTAATTAATGATATTCATATTTTATAACCGTTTCTTACTATTTGGTGCCCCTACTTTGTTTTTCGTAACAAAAACAGACGTTGTTTTGAATTGTTATTTTACCTGTCTGCAAACCTTCTACATGAACGGAGGGTGAAGGGTTCGCAGCGGGTTTCAGGGGCAGCGGTCCTAAACGATTAATTTCATTTTGATGAGGGTGAGCTAGAATGCCTTCTTTGCGTATATGAAGAGATCTTTCGTAGAGGAATGGAAAACTCATGATCCGCCCCACCGACCGACCGTACACAACATCTATCTGCAACCAGCGTCATTTTCGATTAGATATCAAGATAGTTTTCGCCGCATTTGTCCAGTGGACTATCGGTCCAGACATTGAATGCCTCTTCTATCTGGTGAACAGATCAATGTGTTTTGATTGAGATGGAGTTGGTTGAGCCATTATCTATGACCTTAAAACATTTTGCGCCAGACGCTGTTTCTGAAAATTGTGCCAAATTTCAAGCCTATTTCAGCCAAAGTAACATATCATATAAAAATTCAACACGACACAAATGCAAATATCGAATACCAATTTTAATGTAGCTTTTCACTTACAACATTTCTCGCCTGTATGCAGCTTTGTGGTGATAATAATATTAATGGGTAGAGATCAACGAACGTTGTCTTTCTCTACGTTTAGGTGTAAAACCATGATATTCTTTCCAGTCATGACAGTCGGTAATAATGAACAGACTCAAATCAATCAACAAGACAGAATTAAAGCTAGAAATATCCGTTTAATACCATACCAGGGTGTAGAGAGATGCCTCAATGGTAGTAGAAGTATATGAGGGCAGGAAATGCTTCGTTGAATTTTACCGGAAATGAAATGGAGAGGAGATGAAATAGGTATCATTAATGCCATTGCTAGCAGAAGGTTACGGTAACTAACAGATAATATAACGTGATGAGTTTATAATAGGCTAGGATGGGGGTGGATTTTCGATTGGAGGGGGGGGGGGAACTAAATGTGTCATCAGAATGATGGATGGTAGTGAATGTTAACCTGGTGTGCGGTGCACATGCTTTGTGATATGAGGGTGAAGGTGATATGACACATCACGTGACTGTTACTAATAGATTGATCGGAGGAGACCTTGCGTGGAAAAGAGGGCGTGCACTGCGTTAGCATCAGTTTGTGGCTCACGTTCTACAAGTTTTCCCAACTATTTTAGCTCTGGAATATTGCACTTATGTCCGCTGTAGCCTCTTGCTTTTAAGTGAATGTGAAGTGATGATATTCCATGTCTTACCTAAATTAAAAACAATGTATTCTGGTTTTCCTAAGATAAGTAAGAACCAAATGAGAGAGGCGGACGTCCAAAGTTGAATGCACTGTGCTTGAGGGATCGTTTGAATTCGACATCAATTTAAAATGACCAGTACTTTAAATGGATTATTCTGCAGGGTGATGAGAAACAGTGATACAATACTCGCTCTTAGTTGTACGTGTTTATTATACATGTACTCTCTCATTGCCAGAACCCCTATGCTTGAAAGGTCACAAACCGCCTGGTAACATTCGTACTTTCAAAATTTTCATACCGCCGGGTATGAAGTATTATTCCCATTTTTGCCTGACTTCCCAATTCTTATGTCCGATTTATTTCATAAACATGCCACATTCTCTGCATTCTTCAGCGATGATGCTTTCTCCCTCCATCTCAATCTCCATCTCCCCTCCACCTCTCTCTCTCTCTCTCTCTCTCTCATATTTCTCTCTCTCCTCCATTACTCTCTCTCCTCCATTTCTCTCTCTCTCTCTCTCTGCACCCTTTCTCTCTCCATTTCTCTTTCCATCTCTTCGATACCTCGCTCCTCTCTTACTTCCATCTCTCTCTATCTCTCTCTCTCTCTCTCTCTCTCCCTCTCTCTTACTCTCCGATTGTTTTTATTCCAAATATCTGAAGTCAAGGTCAAGTAGGGCATACCCTTGGGCGATATTTATGGTTGTTTCTCGAAAAAATACGATTTTTAATGCGCAGCGTATCAAATATCGGCAACTCTCACCCGCGTGTGGCCCACTGCGGGGTTAGTTTTACCCTCCCCTAAGCGAAGGACTCTTTTATCCCCCATTTACCTGTCTACCTCCAGAGTCGAAGAATAAAAATGAATAGATTTGTCACTGAAAGGGCTCGGATGATGATGATGATTGACGTTCTATCGGTTAGTTGTAATTCTTTCCTAATTCCCTTCTGATTGCTGTTACTATTGGAACTCTCTGTCAACATCACATGCAATGACCAAATGTCATCCACCACCAAGCGAACCTGTATTAGGTAGGCATCATTCCTGGTCGCATAAAACTACCCCTTGAATATGCTGAATGCCTCATTCCTATAGGACGATATTTATGCGCATTTTCTGATTAATCCACATTTCCGAGGTTTCTTTTCCTCATTCCCCTGAAACCCCTCATACCAATATAAATATTACCAGGTTGTCGAAATGTAGTCTTACTCCCCGAGAGGATCGAGGGGGGGGGGGGTGGGGGGGGGGGTGGGGGGGGGGGGGGGGGTGGGAGAGATAATACTAGGATCTTAGCCTTCTCTCATTCAGCTTTTTGTCTTTCAATCATTTTAGCAACCTTCTATGTCGTATATTGTGTCCTTCATCAATTTTTTTCTCCCTTTTTCCCCACCTGCCATCATTTAAAATGACACCTTTTGTCCCACTCTCTTCGTATGATGTTTAAGGTCGTAGTAGATCAAGTTCTTAAATCCTGTTTATACCTGTCAAACTTTAAAAACCACAATCTAGGCAGCTTTGCCAAAAATCGTTTTCGATCTTTTTGTATTCTTTTCTTTAAATATAAGAAATTCCTACTCATGACACATTTTGATAACACGGGCCTCAAAGCCTAGCTTAACGAAAAATATGAAAAGGTTAATAAATATGTGGTTTCTTTATGGGGCAGATGCTCTTTGGGGGGAGGGGGACAGATGTTCAAGTGCATTGTGTGGGAGCACCTTTTCCAAAAACAATATGAAAATGAACGGGAGATGCTCGAATGATCATTACTCGTGTTGTTTATTAATACAATTGGTAAATATTACCTGGCTTTTTGTTTGTCATCAATTGTTCTAAAATATACTTTGGTTCATGTGATGATTTGTGATTATATTATACTGCCTATCTTTGATACCTTTGCGGATATTAAGGCATAATCTATGCGTATGATCTACCTCAGTTTGGGCCTGTAAAATAACAAGGGGTTTAAGAATTAAGAGGAGCGGCAGCGTGAAGGAATCTTCAATTTGTGGCGAGAGGAAGAGGTTATGAGTCAATAATTATTGGGCGAGGCCGCCTGTTTGATACTGTAAAATTGTTCTTCGTGATTCGAACAGACAGAATGCTTCAAACACCGCGTGCTTGCTAAAAATTGTATTTTATGGTAAAACTGTTATCTGGAACATATCGTGCCACATACTTTTATAAAAACATAATTATATGGTTATATTGTTGTTGTGCTATACGAGGGTCATTTTCAGTGAACGGTGTCCTGGGCCGTAGGGCAAAAATATTCGTCTCAACTTTGAAAGGATTCTGAAATGGGCTTTATGGAGTTCAACGTTTGAAGTTCGTACCTTTTTAAATAATGCAACATAAGGAAGGAAATGTCTCTAGATAGGATGACTGTAGACTGATATTACAGTCCGAAGACGAGAAAATAAAGCCTACAATGAAATAGAAATTACACCTTTTTTTCCTTCACTTTTTAAACTGTAGACAAGCTGACAAAAAATAGATATCAAGTTTCGGGTCTCGTGCCAAATCACGAGTATATTCATTAGATGTTCCCTTTATCAAAATGATGCCAACCCAATCTTTGAATAATAAGCAGACGATTTACGGAACTGTATTTAGCTCTTTATTCTGGACAGTTGGTAGGTGTCCAAGATTGTGATGTCATAGTGACGTCACAAATTGAGGAAAGAACAGGTACCGAAATATCCAAATGTGCGTATACTTAGAAATGGTTAATCGAATTATCCTGGATTTTAATGAAAGGGGGGGAATTAAAAAGGACGTGAGGCCTCGTCATGGATAATAATTTAGGCACATTTTGTGACTATTTTAGATTTTTATCTGATATCAGTTTGGTGGATTTGTGAGGGACTGTAGTTTTGAGAAAATGAGGAATTGGAAGCTTTTTCGAACTAGTCAAATAAATTCAGCTTTCATATCAGAATCCATCGGAGGTTAGGCTCCAATGAAGTACTAAAAAGACCATCAGGGCACTAATGGATAGGAGTCAATGAAAGTTTACATCTCATTTCAAATTTTCTGAATTATCTTCTATTAATAGTAAATTTATTATAAGCTCTCTTACCTTCCACTATATTTACCCAACATATTGCAACTTACAGGTAGCTATTCTTTTAACCCCCCGTAAGTCTATCTTCTGCCACAATCCCATTTTTAATTTTACGAGGAAATTGGAGGGTCATCTTCTTAGTCCTAAACACGTGTACCACACCTTTCATTTCATCATCCTCTTCCAAGTACACTGGTGGCATATACAAGAACGGTTGTTTACTAGTGCCACTTTATCTCCATTGGTATAACATTGAGGGGTTCATTACATCCTGTTGTTGTTTACCATTAGAAAAAACATCTACACGTGAAATGTCGTCATCATATATACGTGGAATCTCGTCATACTTGTTTATGATTTATAGTTTGACCAAGAAAGTGATAATTTCAAGGGCATCAAGGGGCCATATTTTTGAGGATTTTGACAGGGGGTCACTTTGCAGGAAGTTCTTGACCTCAGTCAGTGACCTCGTCGAGAGGCCTGCATGCAAAACAAAATATGCAGTAGAGGAGGAAGTGCGAACTCTCTATTTACTTAAAGATAAACTTGAGTTCTGGTTTTAAAAAAAGAAAAGGAATTCTCACATAATCAAACGAAACTTACACTGAATGTTCAAGATTACAAATAAATGTCATGTGCCAAACAATTTTGGAAGAAAATGTATACTGGCTGAGTAATGAGCATAGAAAGATAAGGAAATCAAGGTAAGCTAGCCCCTACACAATTTGTGTAGTCCCATGTACATCTTTCTATGTACAGTGCTTGTTACTTTACCAAGACTGGGCCAAATGTATTGTAATTTTGAACTTTGAAGACTCCAGAACCTTGCAGTGCACACAATTACTTACATGCTACATGATCAACTTTTTCTGATCCATTCCACACCTTTTCTTTCAAAATTCAATCGCATTACAAGTACTCACCTTTTATCTTTAAATATGTACTCAAATGTTAAAGTGAAAATAAAGGTGCCTCGATCGTCCAATTAAAGTTCAAGTATAATATGTACTTTGGATATCTGACTCCATTGGTAAAACATGAGAAAGGAAGAGATAATATGAAGACAGATGTATCTTTTAACTCACTGAAAGATTGATAGTCTCATTATAGTGCCAACATGGAGAGCCCAACCCACTAATCACCCATAACGTGGGAGCATCACTCTATCATGGTCGAATTGTGATTTCTTGCATTGGCTTAGGTACGGGAGGGGGCAAGGGAGTTTGCGCCCTCATCCCATTGAAAAGCGGAGCGGGGGGGGGGGGGGTTGGAAAGAGACTATGAAACGAAGATTTTAATACCCCCCCCCCCCTTCTCCTCCTATTTTCAACCTAAGCCAATAGACCTTGTCAATTAGCATTTCATCCGTCGAGAAAGACCGATGACCGCGATTCTCCGCCCCCTCCTCCTTATGATGTATGCAGATGCCCTTTTAATTTTTGGACCCACTTAACGTCTTGCTGGCTGACATGGTATAGACATGTTCGCACAATTTGAAGTTATTCTAGATCCTAACCCAAGAATACAGATAAACAAGCGGTCAGTAGCAAAGCCTTTTCATAATCAAAAGAACTCACAGGGAATGATCTTAAGGGCAGGGTTGTTTTAGCACACAAAAGTCTGTAGATCGTGTCGTTACCATAATATGCATGACCTAGTTTGGGGTGTTAATGTAACACTTGGGAATTATCAACGTATTTTTATGTATTTAATTGGATCTGATCTGAATTAACTTCGTAGGCTTGTGCTAGTAGGGTGAATCAGAGATGGGTTCAGGGTTTTCACAAAAAAGGGAATGACACAATTCGTAAATCTTTTCTAACAAGATAATTACAATTTCTGTCATATTTTTAGATTATAATTAACAGAAACAAATTGACAAGCGAGTTAACAGACCCGAAAGTTACGAAAGAAATAACCCAACCAACTGTATTTTGTTTTGGGTCTGATATTTGAAAGGGGGTACATTGTTTGTTTTTCTTTTTGGAAGGGACTACGCCACATAAGTTTTTAAAAGAGGGCACGTCCTTGTTATGCACCCCATCCCTATATCTGCCTGTGGGATGAATACACAGGTTTGCTTTCGTCAACACAACGTTTGAAATTTTATGAAAGGAATTGTCTCCCCTATTTTGATCTTCATGAAAGGAGTAAGTCTCACCTTACCTTTCACTCCATGACCAAGACGGGCACGTCTGGCATCCAGTTAAACTTTGATTAGATTGGTATATTATAGATAGAAGAAGCATTATTGATGAGCTGAAGATAGCACGTGTGTCTGTCACCATCAATCGTTGGTCGGGTGACCATGACGTTCGGGGTTACCTTTCACCGTCTACAAACTCCTTAACACATCTAAACATGCTTCAGACTCTGTTCACACTTGACCAGTTAAACGGCTTGAAAATCATCGTGGCAAAATAATAACGTGTAAATGAATGGCACGAGGTTTTCTAGATCGCGAGTGAAAGAGGCTTCTTCTAATTAGAACATCGTGGGACTGTAACAAGTAAAAGGTTTAAAGCTCCACACTTAAAATAAACAGTACATTATGTTTACATAAATACGTACAGCGAACTTAACATACATGCTAATGAAAAACATAATGTAGACTGAGATAGGGTTGCAAAACGAGATGAAGAATTCACGTTTAAAACAGACAATCCCCTGACCCTGTTAATATAACTAGGCCTTAGTTGTGTAATATTGATTCCACGGAGGGGAGGTAGTCATTTGGTAGCCTTATTATGTTAACAACGTGGTAATAACATTATGTATGGGTTAGAGAAGCTGATAGCTTGTGGGCCTACTTGAAATAGAATCACAGAGTATAACAGAATCATCTCTGGCCGAATATGTAAGCATATATGTATTTGTGCAAAATGGGTTCAAACTATCCGTTTTGCCCCTTTGGATGGTTCATAATGTGACGAAATCAAATAGATACATTAAAATGTACGTTACTAGTGTGAAGTATTCGCACTGGTTCAAAGGAATGGTGCTAAGTTTGTTTAGTTTGATTGAACTTGTCACAACAGTCAACAGACATCTTAACCCATTCCCTATTCGTTTCCCCATTCCCATGCTGAATACACGTAGCATCCGATTCCCCCATGGATATTGGGCTATGAAATCTACAGAAGATGGGAAATAATGGCTATAATGAGGCGTTTCTAATCATCAACGACCTTCGACACCCCGTTTCAAAGCCTCTCTCTCCAGAATCCTGAATTGTATCATCATCCATCACTAACCGGCCTTCAGTGTCCTAATCAACCCTTTTAATAACCTAGAAAGGACATGCACATGTTTCCAATGAAAGTCCACCACAACCAGTGCTCAGTGCTGAGAGATGTGCTGTTTTGGTGTCAAGAAGGTTCATGACATTTTGGCCAGTCCGGCCGATCTAAATTTATCCTATATTTGCTAAGCCCACGTCTAACTCTATTTCCCTTAGCGTTGATTTATGCTCGCCATTAGTCTAACCATGCCAAGTTTCTCATTATCTCTGTATTTTTTCTTTCATGCCCTTTGCAGTAATGTCCACGGTCTGAGTAACTCTGAGTAACTCTCCACTTTTCTTTCTATCTATCTATGTATCTTTATGTCGCACCCATTAATGCCCTCTGCCAAAGAAATAGTCTAAGTTGTCTTTTGTCCGCAAATGCACTTAGGAAGCTTAAGTGAACGCAGAACTTTTCGTTGCTCATTCTGAATTACTACTCCTTTTTTTTTTTTTTTCTCACCACATCTATTGTTGTACAGTCATTTACGGTTTCATTCTTTTACGTAATATATCCATAGTTTATCAACATCGGAATTGTATTTTTAATTTTGTAATCATATTTTTTCGTATACTTCATTGATCATTTTCTCTTCAAATTTCTCATTCCTGTTTGTCATTGTTATAATTGAGCGTGAGACAGCGAGCTACTCCAAATGTCGGTATCCGGTGTCTTCCCATAACCAACCGATTCCACACATTTTAGCTGTTCATCTAATATTCCCTTTATTTTCCTTCAACGATTAACACATATTTTGATAACGACCAATGAGAGTATAATGGTTTGACATAGGCTGTTTAATCGTACGTGATCTTTAACGACGGATTTTGCATGGAATTTGCTGTTAGATTAAACACTCTTTTAAATATAACGGTAAAAATTTGCCCAGGACGAGGTATCCAACAACTTTTAAGCATTTTCTCTACCCAAATTCAGAAACATATTGATCAAGAAGGGTAAAAGTATCGTATTATTACTTCAAAATGGGCATACACAGTTCACGGCCAAATACAATATATTCCACGTATCCAATTATAACATTTCGATGCTCTCGTTATTTTCTAAAAGACACAATCATTCGCATTATCATGCTCTTTCTGTCAGATCGGAGCGAAACTTCGAGGAAGATTAATGGCAGATGTATGTGACTTTGACCATAAACATTGCCCATGGCCCAACTCAGCCGCTCGTAAAATCGTGCTCTTTGTAAAGTTTAGGGATGCAGTCTAAGAAAGACGAGGTAAATTTATTCCCCCCTTTTCGTCTCGAGCCTTGCCTCTAAGTCACTACCTGCCTCCAATTTGTAATTTCCTGTTTTTAAAAATAGCCCAGTGTGTCCTTCCGAAAGGCAAGAAGAGAAAAGGGGTGAAATTATCTATGACAGCAAAGACCTAACTGGTTGTATCAGTTGGTATTATATGAGATTAGGTGCAACATTTGTTAATTTCGATGTGACTAGTAACGGATACACGAATTCCCAATTAGAAGTATGACGTCATTACACAAAAACAGCAGAAAAGGGGAGGCCAGTCGAAGAGGGGGCCCTATATGAAATTACGTGGTTATGTTCGGTTTTGTCATTTCTCCAAATAATGTGATTTTCTGTTCACTTCATTCATGATAGAATGAAACAAAAACACTCTTAATTAGTGACATATTAGTGCACAAGTAAATACGATAAAATTTTATTATTTTGTTGATTCATCACACATGCAAAACAAAATTAACACCATATTAATATGTTCATCATTGGTTTTCAGTACAACACCCGGAAACTCTCCTTAACGCTATCCGTATTGGAATAAGAAGTAAACTATATTTTTTCCCCTCCATCCAATCTTGTGACCGATCCTTGTAGAAACAAATAATAATATCGAATTCGGTGGAATTTATCATCCAGTTTCCATGGCAATAATTATTGGTTGAAAACCTTATAAGAGCAGAGAGAATCCTATCTATCTGACCTGCATTAAGATCAGCATGTCGGTATAATGAGGATACATGTAAACCATGTTAAAGCAGGAGATATTAGTTTACTGGCCACCGGGGGGCTGTCCGCTGTGTCTCGAGGCAGATCGATCGTATGCTCAGTAGCTGCGAGGGGTGAGTCCCAGGAGACTATGGCTCCGTTACGCTTTTGTAGTGTTCAATCTTACAATTCCCTGGCTATACCTCTTTCACACAATGGCGATTTGATCCGAGGCAGAGTCGAGCCTTACCTCGAGCAATGGTATTATGCTGTAGGAGCACAAAGAGAAAGAAGTATCATCGATTTGGCTTTAATGGTTCATTCTTATCCTTCTCTAGACGATGGTTATGCCCAGAAATCAAATCATTAGCCATTGAGGCTTATCAACGTTAATCATAATTATAAGAAGCACTGGACCAATATCATCGTGGAGAAATTTATTTTACAAAATTATTCCAGAGATGATTAACAAAGAGACACATAATTATATCGAAAGGCGGACGTGCAGGCAAGGCAACTAGATAAACGATATAAGGTCTTACGAAGGGAATATATTTACATCATATCACTTTAGCTTGAATTTCACCTCCTACCCCCATGTCAGCTGTTCTCCTTGCTAAATCCCCTTACCTCTTCTTATAATAGCTGGAGCCTCATATCATATCATCCATATTGTACGATACGTGCTGTTGAGTATCATATTCTTATATCCTTGTGTTCTTGACAAGCGACACAATACAATTTGTGCAGACTCATCGGGATTGACTCATAGGGGCCCAACCATGGGAAGGTACTCTCTAGTTAGTTTAGGGTAATCGTAACCATCTGTCCCAAGCCCCCTCTCTACATTTACGTCATCAATACGTGAGTTGATTTATATTTCCAGTATTTATACATTAGAGACCACAATTCATGACAAGAGCATACACTTTCGCGGGTAAACAACAAGGTCCATTTTCGCAAAAAAGAAGGGGGGAACTGTTTCTATCCCACAAGAGGAGGCGCGATAGCTCAGTTGGTAGAGCAGTGGTCTCGTAATCCGGTGACCCGGGTTCGAAACCAAGGCGATGCGCTAGTGCCCTTTGGTAAGACTTAATCCTCATTACCAGGTCTCTCGGAGAGGACCTAAAGCTGTCGGTCCTCTGGTTGCTTGCTAACAAGCATAAATGTTATGCTTTCTTAGCAGTCAGGTAAAATAACCACCACTACTACTACTATCTACCAATCATGGCAAATGGTCTTTTTCAATAAATCGGGAGTCATTTATTTTTTCTACATTAACCAACCTTTTAATCCTTTCAATGATATGAAAGAGTGTAAATCGCGCTTTGGAAATGAGAAATGACAGAAAAGTATTGAATTTGATCAGATGCGAAATTTAGAGTTTTATGACAAACGGATAAGCTTTCTTCAGAAGATGTAGACATAGTATTCATTTCCCTCTTAATTGTGAAAAACAGATTATTAGCATTGATTACAATGTAATCCAAATTAATTCTATATATGGTCTGTGTATTGTAGTATGTGACTGCAGAGTAATATGATGACAATCCTTCATGAAATCACAAACAACGTGATTTGTTGATGAAATATGGTAGCGAGTCATGTAGGTCGCCATATCGAACAGAGTAAAGGATAACGTGTAGACATGATGCTTAGCTTCGATAACAAATGCGGCTAGTTTGAATGAAATCCGATAATCTGGCGGAATCAATTGATTTATCTTTTCAACTTTAACCCTATCACCGCCGCAGGCATGAATACATTAGATACAAACAATGTTAGAGTTTGGCAATTAGCATTTGAAGATTCAGTGGCGAATAGCATTCGTTCCACGCTAGATTGCCTCCTCAGGTGGGCGCGGAGTAATCGGGTGGAAATCTTTCATGTAATTAGGCATTTTAGGTACACGCGGGTTCGCTACGTATATTAATGCGTAAGTAGTTCGAAGCGAGAGGAATTTACGCGTCGCCGAACAGAATATTGGTGAGATCTGTAAGCCATGATACCTGCTTTAGATTGAAAGGGCGAATTGGGTCGTTTTCCATTCCTTCTTCCATTTTCACCCTGTGCAAATGACGAGCTCTGTTTTTGTTTATTTTCAAAAACAAAGTGTTTGATTTAGAGCAGAGAGAACCCGGTCAATTGAGCGCTAGCTGGAAAATGGCAGGTGCAACACGAACTCTTTGCGGTATAGGTCAATATTCTTTGTATTTACGTGATTAATTTTGTATATTTGCCTTTTCAATAATACTCAATAGAATAATTCTTATTTTCGAACTTTCTATTGGTCATTGTACCCTGAATACTTAACATGAAATGGGAAATTTGGTATTCCTGCATGAAATGACTTCAAAATGCAGTTTATTATCAAACTAAATTGTACCATATTGTAAAATATTTTGTAATGAAATAGCCACAGATCGTCCCCATATATCAGTCAACAGAATGTCAAGATATGAGTATTTGAAAGTAATCTCCAGAGTGCCTGATCTTATCAAAAGCTCTCGCTAAAATGTCCCTATGCATAGAGATTTAAATGCGTGTTATCTGAGATATCTCCCCGATCCTTGCTTTATTGTTGGCCTACTTATGTCTTCTAGAGAACCATTGCCTCGGTATACCCTATTCCCGTATCCATTTACAACATGTCTAGCTCATTTTTCATATTTCAGGGCAATGCACTTCCCTTTATATTTCATTGTCCCCCCCCCCCCTTTCTCTCCCTCTCTCTCTCTCTCTCTCTCTCTACCTATCTCTCTCTCTCACTTTCTAAATTGAGCTGCTGTTCGAAGGGACACATTGTTTACCATCAATTTCTTAAATTGATCTACCCAAAATCAAAATGCCGATATTAAATAACCCTTTAAATGTATGTTATTACGTATTGCAACCTCTGTTGCAATATTGAAATGTCACTTAAAGTGTTATGAAACTCCCGACATGTTTATTTTTCACAAAGCTAATATCGATTTTCATGATAATATTATTTAAGGGCAGATATTTATGAGAGAAAAACCCAATAATCCAGGTTAAAACCACGACCAACATGACTATTAAAGCTACAAAGTCAAGATAGTGAGTAAAGATATTGTATATTCAACAGTGGAGCGTTAGGTGTTAACCTATTCATCCTTTAAAAACTTCCGTAAAGATGTCACCAAGATAATTAATAAAAAACATGTCTTTATGGACATTAATTCTTCATTTTCATGTCACAATTGAATAATAAATTTCATTTATCTATTTATTATTTTTTAACAAAAATATACAGTAATTCGTACATAATGAATAGAGAAACAATTTAACACGGGATCCCTTGAAACGTTACCATAATCTATTTCCTGTAGTAGGTTTCTAAATCACAAACCCACGCTTGCCAATTTTAAATTGTGTAATCATTTTGACACATTACTGTGACGTGTATGTATCCAACATTACGTCAACATTTTTTACTTCAAGTAAAGTATGAAGACATTTCCGTTTATCGTATTGTTAACAAGAGCGTAACTGAAACTAATAATAATAGTTCCTCTATCTTTCGCAATCAATGTCTGAGCTCTGAAAAACTAATAGTCAAGTTCATTCAGTCTACTAAATATGTAACTTCTGTACACAGAAGCTCTAAATTATTGAGACGAGGTAGTCTGCGTTATATAAAACGTATCCTAGACATATGGCACGGTTAAGGAATAAGTTGGGCGTAACACGGAAAGCTTTGAGGAGATACGGGAAGATCCTAATTGAATTCTTAATATGCTTCTACCGATCTTTACCATCCTGCGTCATCTGCCAACGATCTTGCTACAAAAGCTTGAACTGATTTCCTCCCAGCATTGCCTAGAGATTAATAGGGGTAAAGGACGAGTGATAAAGCATTCGACAGTTCCTGTTCAGCAGAGGAAGTTTAGGACATCATGCGGTATGATTTTACACCCACGAAGCAAAGCATGCCAACTTTAAAACCATTAAAACCAGATCCTAATGTACCTAATCGACATCTATGTCATGTTCATTGAATGAAGAGTGACTCTGATTGTGGCGGGATGATTTAAAGGGACCCCAAACCTCACTGTAGGAAGTGTAAATAAACATAATCCACCGGGTGGCCTTTGTAAAAAGTAGGATGTCATACACGCCTCTCTAATTAGTGGTCACAAGTTCTAGGATAGAATACATATTCGCAGGAAAGTGAGACACACTGTAACTTTCAATTAGCGAATTGCTTGAAACAAAATATGACTCAAACATGCTCTTAACTCCAACTGATTGTGAACGGTTCTTTAGGGTTATTATTAAGAGAACGCGCAAAACGATATTCTGAGAGAGTTTGTGGATATGACCTTAACCACAAAGGCTAGTTTTAGAAGATTACTTTATAGTGCCGCCCTACTGGTTTCCAAACCCTTAATATAATCCTCCATCTTTCACCACCAATCCAGGCCCAAACCCTAGCTCTCATCACGTCTCACCTTTCATACCAACCACCCACCACTCCTCTGAGATTCACCTAGGTGTAGAAGACAGTGGCCGGCTACAGCAGGTTCCCCTCTATCGTTACCCCTCTCCTGTACCCCTTCCGCTCCTCTCAACACCCCTGGTAGCCCACTTTTAGAGAGAGTTTATCTCTATTCGACTATGTCGCGACTGATTCGAGACTGATAGTTTGGATCAAGCCCAGGGATATACGTCCAAAGTTCATTCGTCTGAAGGCGACCTCGTACGAGCGAGATGTGATGATACGATATCATGGTTTTAGTTACAGTTTGGATAGAAGTTACTGGTTGTACATCGTTTCTATGGAGAAAATCACAAAACGTATGATAAACATAATCATTTGCATAATTTTCCTTATTCAGGGAAGACACCTTAACCTACTTCTAACAATACAATAATTCCTTGTGTTGATCCTAATACTTGTTCACATTGTGTGGCCCCACAGAGGACCACCGACAGTGTCCACAATATACAACACTTACAAAATATTTTAATATGGACACATTTTCTTCAACTTGATCAATGCATGATTGAGATCTTAGATCATATATTTTGAATCATATACTTATCTATTGCTTCATCTGCGGATACCACCCTGAAGTTTCTTTAAGATTTGAGACCTCTCTGGGAAGCTTGATGGGGTCATCATCAAGCACGTATGTGTCTCTGGGCGTTCATCCAAAACCTACGCCATATCACGCGGGAAATATTGCAGGGCATGAAAAAGCAAGATAATTTATCTGAGTCATTCAAAACATGTCACTGTTCTAAGCCTTGATCTGTGAATATTTTCAGACGTATGGCGTATTAGCTCAAATGAGAGGGCGAAATCGGGTCAAACGAAGGGTAAATTTAATGCACAACCAGACAGATTGCTAGGTTTGTCATCGCCATTTTTCGGCCAGTATTAAAGCAAACAGGGAGGAGTTTGGAAAATTACGCCTTGCTAAATAAGACATGTTCATAACCGACGGGAACAAGACTCACAGTTTTTTGTTTTTTTTAATGATTTATTTTCATTGATCATAATTTTATAATCATTTTGGGTATTTGGGTTTTTCGAATCTCGGCCACATGGAGTTCAAATTCTGGACAAAATAATGTACAGTAATCCCAATACGTTATCACTATTTTCAGCTACTTGTTCTCACCAAAAAATTATATCGTCTGTCAGGTTTCGAAGGCGACTCGTTTTATTTCATGAGTTAAGTCCCCATTATCGAACAGCTGCCTGAAAAATTACGAACTTAACTAACGTTATTTCCTGAGCTTAGAAGTATGAAAAACTCATGCAATGCAATACAATAATTATTTGCATTCCAGGTAGATGACATTTTTAAATCCTTTGCATTGAGATTGACACAGCCCCAGGGCTTTGTTCCCACACAAATCACATTTGTAATCCGAATTGATAAATCTAGGAGTACTGTAATCATATTAGACACCTACTTGGTTGCACTGATCTCGTTATTTCTCTTTCTTCGTACCACGATATTCTTGAACATATTTTGGGCGATATTACGCATGAAACCGGCGAGGAAGTAGCCGGAAATCCGCAGCTTTTGCGAGGAGCTATTTATACACCCATGACATGTGTTGGCTTATCTGGCTCACCCCTCCCACCACTCATGGGGTCGAAAAGCCCTGGGAACTTGAGATTGGGATAGTTAAAGCTTATTAAATTTGTGAATGCACCACGTGCAATACATTTTGTTTCAATCCTAATGCTATTATTTTACATTATTTAACACACTTGAACCTTTCAAATTTCTCTCTTTGTTGGTGCTGCTAAGAATTATAGAATTATTTGTTTAATCGATAAAATGATAATATTGTATTAAAATTTAAACGAATTTATTTAAATTATCGGTCTCGTAGTTTTCAGTTAGTTCCAAAAGTTTCAATTGTCACACACAACGGACACCCTAACGCATACCCTCATATACCCCTAAAATCAAAATGTCGGTTCTATTCTCACCATGGTCATTTATACCAAGAACGGTTCAAAATGATTTGATAACCCCTATGTTACTTATGAACTTACACATATCAAGCAGACAATTTCACTATCTTACGAAGATGTGAACTTTTGTGACGTCATTATGACGTCTTTCACTTCAAGTATTCAAACGTGTTTTTTTTAAATATATATTTACCATTAATTATTATCTTCATATCGCTCTCAATCTCTTTCTCTGCAGCCCCTCTTGACACGACCGGTAAGGAGTTCGTATTCGCCTTCCAGAGTAACTTTCAGAACAAGAGACCAGACAAACTATCCCTGCTGATAGGAGCCAATGAACCAGGTCTTACAAGGGTTCAGATTGAAGCACCAAACTTCAACTGGCAGCAGACTGTACAGCTACAGCACAAGCAGGTACAGTTACCATGTCTAAATAGACCAAGTCCCAAAGAATAACCCCCCCCCCTAAATGCATAGAAGAATATATACCAACAGAATGCTGGTCGATTCCAGCGACAGTTTAAGTATTCCTGTTCTAGGGTTATCCAGGAATAAAGTATTCAAGAAACATATATTTTTGTATATAATGTAAAAGCGAATCATCTTAATTATTATCCAATGGGATGAATTGCAAATTTATGTAAAAGCATATTCACAATTCGTCGCCAATTCATTAATTTCTTGCTATTAATCATTATTCATTTGACAGGTAAGGAGCGTCGATATCAATCCAGACGTTGCTGCTCGAGGGGCTGGACCTGTCAACGGTACCCTGATCGTAAGGGCCACCAAAGATGTGTCAATCAGTGGGCTCAACTCGCTAACCATGACAAACGATGCCTTCTTGGCTATCCCAACTCATGGTCTTGGTCAGGAATACTATGTGGCATCTTACGACCCGGTGCCCATCGAAATGTCACAGTTCCTGATCACAGGTATCCAGCCTGACACATCCGTAAAGATCGTCCTTCAAGCCAGGCTTCAACATAACTCACAATGGTACAGCAAGGGACAAACCCTGACCGTCAATGTAGGAAAGTACCAGTCCATCCAGTTCCAGAGCCAGGAAGATCTTACAGGAACAAAGATCACATCCACCAAGCCCCTCAGCGTCATGTCTGGAGCTTCTTGCACTCTCGTCCCAACCCAAGTGTACAGATGCGACCATCTTGTGGAGCACCTGCCACCATTCAACACCTGGGGTAAGAGATTTACCCTCCTACCATTCTCCAACCGATCCGGTGGTTTCATCTTTCGAATCATCGCTGGTCGTCCATCAACTACAGTACACATCATGGGTAATAACGTCCAACTACAGTTTGAAGGTAGCTTCAGGGAATTCAATCAACCAGCTTCGCTGAAGACCACTCTTCAGTCAGACAAACCCATCATGGTTGTCCAGTACGCCAAGGGTATGCAGAAGGATAACAACGGAGATCCCTTCATGACCCTTATCCCACCTGTCGAGCAGTACATGCAGAAGGAGATCACCTTCGGTTCTTTCAATCAGTCAGGAACAGACATGCTCAACATGTTTGCCGGAGTCTCCTTCACCTCACCAGCTCTCTTCACCATGAGTCTCAACGGAAAGCCAGCTTTTGAACCCAGTTCGGGAATCCCAGGCACTGGTATCTCGAGAACATTCACAGCTGACGCGTAAGTTCGAAACATGATGAATCATCCATTACTGGAAAATAATTGAAATAGCAAGATCTAGTAAAATTCTTCATGTTCTTTGCCAATGCTTTACAGATAGCAGTCGAGTCCGAACTATTGACAATAACTCCTTCTGTCATAATTTCAATTAAAATGTTCATTATATGTTTGCAATTTTCATTGTTAGATTGCTATATATGAAATTCACTATGTAAATTTCTATGTTTATTTAATTAATAATATACACCGATATGTTTTTACAATGCTGAAATATAATCTGTTATCTTCTTTTTCCCCCTCATAATCTTTACAGAACCGTCCCCCTTGACGACGTCCAAAACATCCTGACAAATTACGAGAAGGATGTTCGTTTCATGGCCGTCGTCTACGGGTTCGCCAGCGGGACATCCTTTGGTTACCCAGCGGCTTATCAGCTTAGGCAACTCACATGTACACGACCTGGAAGGCAGGGTAAGTGTCACATGATAATTAGGATGATAGGCTGTGGTTTGTCACCTAGGTCATCTTCATAAATCACGGATCGCATGGTCAGGCAAGAAAATATTGCCTGATCGCAAGAACTATATAGGCTTCATTTTCGATATGTACTCTTCTCTAAGTAACACGATGTATGCCAAAGTGTAAGAATCAGGAAAAGGCTTCCTTAACACGCTCGCTGTTTTTCATGTTATCATGCTTTATTGGAAGCCCTTTTAGGCCGATATAATGATAATTGTGAAAATGATCGATAAAGCGTCAGTTCGTCACTAATTTTCACGGCATCAATAATTAATAAATTGTTAACGAATAAATAATAGCAAAACTACTGGTGTTTAATAGGACTTTATTCCTTGATTTATAACCCTTGGTTTAATTTACGGTTGCATGATGTGCGGTATTTCTCGCTACCGAAAGAAAAATGAGAAAGGCTGTGGGGGTAATGGCGTACAGCCGAGTAACTATTGCATCTTACAACAGACCTTCAGTGCTGGTTATATTGTGATGAATGGTCGATTGCACGCGTGCTTACACCTGGGTATGGTCACCCCTTAAGTACCATGTTAATCAATAGCATGCCATCCTTCCAGTTAATAAGTTAATAACAGTGTTGCGCTCGGAGGAGATGGACAACCTCGAAGATCTCTAGAGGATGGTGAAGGGACGAAAGGGATGAACTAGGGTAGGCTGAAATATTCAAAATTAGGGTGATGTTAATTACGAATAAGTCATTAATATTCAGTCTATATTGTTATTCTAGAATGTAAAGGCAAAGAGAGGGACATTCCATCTAACCCTATCATGGTGCAAAACAGAAGGATTGGAATGTTATCGGGGTAATTTTATATAAGCTCGTAGTTGTTCAAAAAATGTAGCGGTTTGTCCCAGACATTTCACCTTTACAACACAGGTTCAGTGGGAAAGAGAGTTATGAAGATTTTTCTTCCCATTTCCACTATATTTCCGCTACTATCGCACCCACCCCCTGAGGCGTACTTCTTATAATTGGGTCGCCAAAGTGGGATAGGGAAATAGTGGTGATTGGACAGCTTGTGAATTGGATTATTTATTCTACACTATTCCGGCCAGCTCTATACGAATGCTTCTTCAAATGGATATCAAAGATGATAGGCATGTTGGGAAGATGTATAAGCCCATACGCAAAGCTTGTAGATGGGAAATGGTGGGGGCTTTTTAAACAGTTTGTACTCGTAAAATATGACGTGTGCACACGAACTTATGAGAGGATGTGGTTAACCGAGTGGGGTGACGATGTCCTACAGAATACTACTCCTAAAATGTCTGCTAGCTGTAGATGGATAGAATTTGAATGACAAAAGTTAGATTACATATAATGCAAGTGAGTGTCTAATATTGTCTTTGCTTCCTTTTGGGGACTTATGATGCCAATATCAATATGTTGACATTTAGACTATTTAACGCGCGATTACTATCATAAATGTGACAACGACTTGATATCAGCTAAATGTTATTCAAGGGCTCTCTCATTATGGCAATAGGATGGAGAATTAAATAGATCAAGTTACCATGGTGACGACCTTACTATAAAGGTCAGGACGGTAGCGACTTCTTCCGCTTGTAGAAGTGGAACGGGGTGCGTTAATTTGATGACTCAAACTTTGCAAACGAGATGCGTTTCCTTTCACAATGTGTGAGATACATGACGAACACATGCTCCTTAACGTTGATAGAGTGTGCAATGGAAAAACGAAGATAGGGCATGTGTAATACTAGTGTATGTGAATCTTGGTTGCTGGCTGTTATGAAAAAAGTTAGAAAGTATTAACTTGAACATTATTCATTTAGTGTGGACACCCGATGTGAAAACGTTTTCGTCAAATATTTTCTTGAATGTTTGGAACTTTTTTCGAATGAATTTTGTTCACACCAAACGTTGAGAAGGGGATATAGGTCGAGACAAGGTGGAAAACTTTCATCGAAAATAACCTTGACTACGTTATCACTTGAGATCGAGATGGATTTCGATACCTTATATAGTCAAGGATGTATGCTTTCAAATGTCCACAATATATCTATTTATGAGACCATGATACATAATCACGTGTTAGATATTGTATTGGTATTTCCGAATTTGGGGGAGTGGTAAAAAACACCTTTTCGCCGTGATGTTAGACACAGAAAAGAAACTTTGATGTCGGGAGTTGATATGATTCTATTATTGTTCATCTAGGAAACGCATCATCATACTGTCTAGACAATAGAGGCTCAGATAATGCAATGAAATGTAGCAATGGCTAGTAAGAAAAGCTAGAACAATAGGTAGGATGAAGTATGGAGTTTTTGTGTATAGTGTGTCAAATAAAACGTTTATTTATTCTCTATTCTATCAATAATATCCTAGCAAATTAATTTCCAAGTAAATTATTCTCCTTTCGTTTATTTCTCTTGGATATTTTACTCCCGATCAATAGGATTTTCTTTTGATCATGATAATCACCACAAACTTATCTTTACAACATCGTTACACTTTTGAGTACCTTATATATTATCTCCATACCAGATATATTAACTGCCCATTAACTTTTTAAGTTTTCCAACACGAGTTTACCATTTTCTCCTGTTAAACTTAAGCATAGGCTTAATAAGCTCATATCATTATACAATGTCTGTCTCCGTAGATGTGTTCTAAGCGTTGAGTATCCGTGATCTATTTTGAGCGGAGAAGGAAGGGTGAATGAATTTATCCTGTATCTGCCATCTAGACTCAGGAATATCCTCAAAACCGGGAGAAAACAGGCCAAAAATTACAGTCTGCCCATATACGGGCATAGTTTGTGATGACGATGATGACTTGCATGAATTATGATAGTAAGATAGGGGAAGAGTGACTAAACAAAAGGGCTAGAGCGAAATATAAGGACGGACATCTTAATTTAATGGCCAGACGGTTTTTGTTTAAGTACAGATTGCGACACAAGTAAGGTAGTAAAGACGTGGGCATGAGATGGGTGGTGTGTAGAACCTTTCCACATCCGATTTGGCGGCGACTAGCATTCTATTGAATGCAACAAAGTACTTGTACGTTCAGTGGAAAACAAATATGAAGAGAAATAAGAAATAAAAGTTACATTTGGTCAAGAAGTTCGAAACTCCGCGTGACCGGGGATATGAAACTTGATTTTATGGCTTCCTTGTTTACTTTATTTGGTTAAAGTTTCTAAAAGGAAATAAGGTTTTTCAAACCTACGTTCAAATCCTGTTTCGGAAGTAACTGGCATTTTATTGAATTCATCAAAATACTTGTTCGTTCAGTTGAAAACAAATAAGAAGAGAAATAAGAAATAAATGAGAGAAAAGTTACATTTGGTCAAGAAGTTCGAAACTTCGCGTGACTGGGAACGTGAAACTTGATTTTATGACTTCCTTGTTTACTTTATTTGTTAAAGTTTCTTAAATATAAAAAAAAGGTTTTCAAAACTGTATTTCAAATACAGTTTCGGAGGCAACCGGCAATTTATTAAATGCAACAAATTACTTGTACGTTCAGTTGAAAACAATTAAGAAGAGAAATAAGATATAAAATAGAGAAAAGTTACATTTTGTCAAGAAGATCGAAAGTTCCGTGACCGGGGATGTGAAACTTGATTTTATGACTTCTTTGTTTACTTTATTTGTTAAAGTTTCTTAAATATAAAAAAAGTGTTTTTCAAAACTGTTTTTCAAATACAGTTTCGGAGGCAACCGGCAATTTATTAAATGCAACAAATTACTTGTACGTTCAGTTGAACACAATTCAGAAGAGAAATAAGATATAAAAGAGAGAAAAGTTACATTTTGTCAAGAAGATCGAAAGTTCCGTGACCGGGGATGTCAAACTTGATTTTATGACTTCCTTGTGTACTGTGATTTGTTAAGTGTTTCTAAAGTGAAAGAAGATTTTTCACGTAATTAGCATTATCATTTAAATTGTTACACAACCAAATATTTGGGGAAAAGGTATTGCTCTGGGTGTGTCACCTCAAATTCAAAGGTACTAATGCATGATCGTTAGAGGTGTCGAAAATCACCACACCCCCTATTTTGCATACCACAATTGGTGGTGGTTATTTTACCTGGCTGCTAAGAAAGCATAAATGCTTGTAAGTAAGCAACCAGACGGCCGACGGATTAAGGTCCTCTCCGAGCGACCTGGTAATGAGGATTAATTATGTATCATGTCCAGAATAGAAGTGTTGTGGTCCAGTGGATAAGTCTCCGGACTGTGAAGACTGTGAACCATAAGGTACGGTGTTCGAATGTAAGACATGAGCAACATGTTAGGTAGTTTATCAAGCTGTCTTTTAGAGATCCTAATACCTAAAACCTTAGGATTTTACTAACTGTTCTATACCCATTCCCGGCATGATCATTGCGATTTTGAAAACTCGTTAACATCATCATTGTTCTGAACGTTCATTAGGGTGCGTCAACTATCACCCGATATCTATAGCAATATCCATGGCCGTTAAACGTTGATGCCATCTACAATTGCTATCTTTGATTATTATCCTTTGCATAGGTCCAGAGGCCGAGTATGATTGCCCAGAAACACACCGACGTCCCCGACCAACTGCACCTGTTGTACCCGTAGGGCCCGGTGGACAAGGCGGCCGCACAGATCCGGCAGGTAAGGTCTATTCTGATAGGACATTATATCGCTTTCTGCAGTAGAAAGCATTACTTTATCATGTAAAAGAGGGAAATGGGTCATCTGGGGGTTTATTGAGATGTTTTTAGCAAAGTACTTTGCTTATCCCCTATCACTGTCTATTGTTTTAATACGAAATGCTGTAAGCATCATCTTGCACAAACATCCGCTTCATTTAGCCAGTTTCTTCTATAAATGCCTTAAGGTGGTTTAAAACTTCTAATTCCACTGAGTACGGAAATGGAAAGCAAATATGTATTTCTGAGTCTTCGTTTAGGTTTCTGCATGAGGAGCTATCATTTTATCTGAACCTTGGGATGTGAATTCGGATTAATATTACCACCCTTCCATAATTAGCAATCAATGCCACGATTGCACATGAGAGAAAAAAACCTAAAGTGGACCATTACGATTGTTTCTTCTCTCTTTCTCTTTCTCTCTGTCATTTCCCCTCTCTTACCCCTCCCCCCCCCCCCCTCTCTCTCTCTCTCTCTCTCTCTCTTCTCTCCCTCTCTGTCATGTTCCCCTCACTTCATCTCTCTCTCTCTCTCTCCCAGGTTGTACGTCAAAGGGTGTAGTCGTGCTCGCAGCCATTCTTCCAGCTCTTATTGTATTTATCATCATGGTGATCATTCTCGTCTTCGTTCTCTACAGGTAAGATGAAACCCAAAGAGATGTTTTAGACGAATGACCCAAGATGACCAATATTTGACCCTTAGTTTACCTCTCCCTAATAACAGAACTGTATACACGTTTCCCATTGATGATAAACTATAGACAAAATGCACCGCAGAGCTTTGCCTTTCTAAAATTAATGTGAAGGAAAAATCTTTCTTTTTCACTCCAAATAGATTTCATGCACCAAATATTTGCTATATCGCAACACAAATATGAATCGTTGGCTTTTATTATCTGCTTTGTTATATTCCACTCCACGTGTTGACTATATATTTCCAATCCCTTGCCTAGTTATTAGCACCGTTCATTGTTGTGACAGCTTCTATCGCTTCCAGTGTTAAAGGCGTTCACATTATCATAGACATAGTGCATGCACAAGTCATTGCTATATATTGCTTAGTATGTAGTAGTTTTTGTCGCTGCATGTTATGTGTTGCTTATGTAGAGATGCTATTTCCATATTGGTACCTACTTTTTGTATTGCCATGCTTATAAAAGACACAGGCCTACTGGTCAGATAACAGCAAATCTTTGCTTAATGAGTGTCTAAATATATTAAACAAAGTGTAGTTACCATTAACATGAATCACCTAAATAAGAATCAACGTTGGTGACAATCCATTTTTTAGTTTGATTGTTAATCGTCTTAATCGTTAAATCGGCAATGCATGTGGGATTTTATTTTTCCTTCTAACATTGTACAGAGGTGGACTCTACAAGAACTTTTAATCAGCCAACGTCGAAGACACGAAGTGCAATACACAAAACACTCAAACCGTAGGTCGGCTAGAAATTGCATTTGGAACTCATAGATGCACATTTTAGTGACTATAGTTGTAGCATATTTGATTTCATTTGAGAAGCATTTTGTTGTCACCCCCCTTTTATCATTTAATTTCCTCACATAATAATTATAATTAATACATCGCTTACGCTTTCTTGCATCTTTAACAAGTAGACATCCGTTTGGCTCGAACGAATTCTAGTTCCAAAGTCTCATCTAGGTCGGCATAAGCAAAAAATAATAATAATAAAGGGGAAAAAATAATGATTACCAATACGACTAATTACGAAAAAAGAGCAGCAAACAACTTACACACCATGTGCAATTTTGAATGCAATTTGTGGCCCGGCCGAAAATGGTTATAAGAGTGCAGAATCAAAATATTTATGACAAGACTGGTAGAGTGTATTACCTACCTCCAGTCCGATGTATAGACTTTTACGTGATGATTACACCAGTATCTTTTTTGCTGTACCCCTTTGTTTGTGTTCTCCACATAAGGAATCCATCGTCGCCGGAACTCCAAAAGTTCAAAATGTTTTTTAGGGTAAACCCCCGAGAGCGGACTATATCTAGGTGTTCGTTCGTCAGAAACGGAAGTCTATGATCTAATACTTGATAGAAGGTATGCCTTACTCCTCCTAAAGCATGACTTTGTCTTCTATACATGCTGGATCAGTCGTTTGGTTTCATTGTTTGTTGGAACTTCTATCATTTCTTCTACGTTGGCTGACTCTGATCACGGCATGAAAAGTTCACATTTTCTTCTTACCACTTGCACATTACTACTTCTTGTTCAAACGCTCACCTTGGTTTTCATGTTATGGGCCTATATCCAGTCTTTGTACACACGCTTATAAGAAATTCTTGTCCCAAAGCACAAAACTTTTCGAGGATAGACAAATGGTTGATTGTCTTTGAATGTATTCAACTCTTAAAATCGGGAGCTCCGTACAAGTCGCGGATTTCCCAAATTTTAATTCATACTGACACAATGTTGACTACTAAAAGTAATTTAATGAAGTGATAACCTAACCACCTGACTCGATATAAGCCCATGCGTTTTTTTTTTTTTTTTTTTGTTTACTACATACCTTTTGTCAATATTGCTAACAACTTGCACGTGTTAACTTTAGTTTTCTAACCCTAAAAGTTTTTACTAACAGTTAGGGGATTCATCCGGTTATATCAGTCATTCAATTCGTCACAAGGTTGTTACTTTTTTCCTCTGGCACCGATATTTTATCCTTAAATCAACGTCAAGAAAATATATGACTAAACTCAACTCCATAATATTCATCTGCTGAAAACCAAAGAGGCGTTAATTTCGTCTTAAATGATCTAAGTTAACTACATTTTGCCTCTCAGCAGAGCGGGATACTATTGAGTTTCTCATGTCCGTTTGCCGCGGCGCAAATGTCTTTGGCAAGACTTTAATCTACATTTTGTCACACTCGACCCAGGTGATGTAAATGGGTACCTGACACGAATTAATTCCTTGAATTGCTAGAGCGACGCTAAAGCCGGTGTTATATTTGCGGAGGGCCAGCAAAGTGTCAAGTCTGCTGGTCTGACAGACCAGAGCGCTATACAAGAACAAGAACCCACCATTATCATTATTATTATATTCAGGACAAACGGCATAAAGCATTTATTGGACAATACGAATTCATCTGTCCTTACAGTTATGGCCTAGGAAATTAGCATTTAGGCTTCTGGCGCTTGTGAAATTATTTTACTGTTAAGAGAAGCAGATATTTCTTTAAAAGTCTTCATTTTATTGATAGTAAAGCCGCACATTAGTTTGTCATCTTGTTAAGTACTAGTTAATGCGAAATAGCGCCAATAATAAAAGTGAAGAAGAAAAAAAGTTATCACTCTCCCTTTGTATACATTGCGTTTGATGGTTACAGTAATTTGAACTTGGTTCGTGAAATTCAGCTCAGTATTTGGTTACTAAGACTGTGGTGACTAGGGTTTATATGTAACGAATACAATAGATTGCCTGTCTGGCTTGATATGACTTGCATTTGTAATGTTATTTCGCATCTTGAATTGCACGAAGTTTGTTGTTTGGTTTTTCCTATACCATGATTGATTTTTACTGTCATCAACTGATTTCAAACAATTTACATCCCACTTGAAAACAATGTTTCTTAAATGGAAAATCAACCTTCATGCAAGTTGACTGAATGGAAACATTACATTCTGAGAATTCGGAGGAACATCATTTATTAAAGAATAATAAATCTATAAATGTCCGTATTGGAATTTAATAACGATAACAGGTTTCCGTCATCCACCAACGCTTTTACAAATTGATATGCAAATTTTGAGAATGATTTGTCTAATTCTATTTCATTGATTGATTTTTTAACAGAATGAGGAGAAAGTTTTAACCCGTCTTTCAACGTTCCTGAAGTGCAATACAACGGATATCTCAACTGTAGTAGTCTCATCAAATTATTTTTAAAAAAGTGTTTGGACAATGACCAATGTGGAAATAATTATCTTAAATAACCTACAGCTTGATACAGAGTATAACCAAATGGAGAGTTGCTCTCCGCTCACGATCGTTTGAAAAATCAGTGTCTTTCCAAAAGCAAACTGTACATAGGCTTTATATTCCAACAATCGTTTTTATTTGTTGTTTTTCTTGGTTTGGATATGTGGTGCTAAATATTTGTACAAACTGTAACAAAATTGTAAGATAGATGGTCAACCACGAACAAAAAAAATACAATGAGCTGCCTTGGTTTTTTAATACAAAATATCTTTTTGTCTAAAACATGTGTATGGTGATGTCGTACGAATTTCTATTTGGAATAAATTTATCGTCATTGAAGATAAAGCGTTATTTTAAGAAAATTGTGTTATTAGAAAGTTGGAATAATATTAATTTGATTTTAGCGGTGTACATACAATGAAAGAATATCTATATATAGAAATATTAGAGTCATTGTTTTCTTTATTTCCTGTTTTGTTTTCTGTTTCTTTTTCCCTTTGATTCACGAAAGGAATTGATGACTATTTTCGACCAAACTTGTGCAAGTTAATTTGTTGTTGTTTTTGTTCTATTTGTAAATAGACTTGTTTTCTCTTCGTGTGTATTGAGTCTGTAGAAATAAACTTTTGTATAGATTACTGTAAGGATTTTTATTTAGTATAGTACATCTATAGATGGGTTCATATAAAAGGGATAATGAGAAGTGAAGTTCTCATGTTTCGGAATTCATTATTTTTTCGTGTAAAATACATTGCACCTAAAGTAAAGTTATTATAAGAGGTACACCATTCTTCCGAAGCCACACATTCTAATTGTTTAGGGTATATCATTACCAATGATAGAAACGTCAATTATTGAAATGGTCTTAGTTCACTAAATGCACAGTTGATTATGCAATGTCTTAGAAACCAGGATGTGTGCATTCCACGATTTCAAAGTGTGTATGTTTGTATCGATTTTATACAAAATAACATGATGAAATGAAAAACCCAATAAATGTTTTATTTCTTACATGATGAAGTGCATTTTGTGTTTATTTGAAAATCAACTTCTTGTGCATTTTGTTTATAAATGAGATGAAACTTACTAAATAAATGAATCAATCAACAAGATCGAGAGGTAAAATTTATTTTGGAGTAGATGAAATTCTTTGGGTTCAAAACGATTATTATTAACAACAACAACAAATTATTACTCTTGGATTAGATTAAGGAAATCCAAACGGAATTATGCTGATCATGAAAATACATACCCCAAAGGCGTCCCCTTTCACAAATAAGAAACTAACTACATGGTAATTTATACGTTTATATACCACACCTTTACAGAATACTGTCTGTAAGACCTAGGCCATGTGTACTGTGAGGGTGTGCAACAACAAAAAACGATTCATGTACACTGCAGCGATGTAGAATTATTCGAATTGACCATTATAGCAGTTGCAGGGAATCATACATTTTGAAATGTATAAAGGGGCTGATTTTCTTGTATTGGCAATATATGCATAGGGGATGAAATCCTTTTTATGTTTGAATTTAGTTGACCATAAACACAAAATGATGTCAACATTACATTGGTCAGTAAACGAGCATTTAAGATTACCAGGATAGTAGGACGAGTAAATGTGATGATGATGATACGAATGTGAGAGACTGGACGCGTCACGTGGGATACGAGTATACTATGACTGTTAGATCACGTGGCCTTTACAAATATAACGTAGAATCAGGAAAGGTGAAAATGAAAAGGTGATACATGAACCGATAATTAGGGGATCTCCTTGATAATGAAAATTAGTTTAATAAACGGTGTTACTACTTGTATTCATAGGATGGTACAAGTGGTGTTCGGGAATAGTGACGGAAAATAGAGCGAAAATCGGAAACAATTTATATCAAAAGGGTGAAAATACATTATACATATTATAAATACCTATAGGGCCTAGTAATTAAATATCAATGATTCAATATTAAAATAACAAACAAACTGTAAATTTTGAATACACAACTGAAACTATAGTTAACTGATACAAAACAAGAAAGGCGAAAACTAAATCTCTTCACTGCAAATGCTGATGTTGGACTAATAAATGTATAGATATATCGCTAGTACACTGCTGACTCAGCCTGGGTGAACTCACAGCCTTGTATCAGCCTAAGATTATGGGAGGAAGTGAGATTAAAAGCGTTAATTGAAACAACCCTTGCTCACCGGTTTATGATTAACACCCTCCCCCGCTCGACTTTCTTACAGCCAGGAAGGGATGGGAGAATATTATATAGTCGTCATGTGAGTGGCTCATCTTCAAACAGAAATTATTTGTGTAGGGCCTTTAAGACGCCAAGAATATTGGTTCACGTGTATACTGTTTCCCGTAAAGTTTGAATAATGTTTGTATTAACTTTGTTAATGAAATTGTGACAATGCAATGTTTTCGTTATAGATACAGTTTGTATAATTATCTCCTCAGAGCTTGATTGATCATTCTAAGCATTCATGAAGTTTTGAGAAGACATAAGCTTAATTTTTCAAGAATAGATCACATTGTCATAATCATTTCATGAAAAGAGGAAAGGAAACAGTATTTAAACTTCATGGACAACAGTGTTTTTTGATAAAAATATCTTAATAGGGTTTTTAAATTGGCCCTCGTACTTGAATGTAAAAACAGTCTAAAAATAATTTCCAAATACATACCTCAACACATTTGCCAATCAGGTTAGAAAAGCTACTAATTTTCCGAAGGTAATTTTGAAAGATGTTTTGAGGCAACAAACACTCACAATGCAAACACACACACACGCAAGGCAAACACACACAAACGCACACACGCACACACAACTCACACACACCCACACACGCATTCGCCTTTTATACATTCTCACACGCTTGCCCTCACACACCCTTCATCCAGTCTGTATGCAACAAAAGAAATAAACTAAAGAAACATTACCTCAAATTATTTAGGTTGGGGATGATTTATACATCCTCCCATTCTTATACAATACAGTTCACGGCTGTATTACATAGAATTTACTTGCAAATACTTTCCAAATGTGGTACTTTTCCTTTTTTAAGTATTGTCTTTACAGATTTTTTTTTTTTATTATGCAAGAGATAATTTTAATGCTAAGCATTATGATGAAACAGATTGATTCTAACTACATTATTTATATAATTAATCACATATCAACTATGAAATTTAGAGTGATATTTGAGGGAAGAATAGAATTATCACACATTTATTATATTTCTTGAATGGCAATGAACGTTATCAAATTATTAGTAACAATAACATTAGTACGCCCCTATGTGACTGCTGCCTGAAAAGCGTTTAAATATAAAAGTTTAGGTCTTATGATATCAGCAATGCCGGCAAGGTACTTAGTTATTCTTTGTAGGTAAATTACATGCAAATAATATTGTATTCCTTTCACCATTTCATTTTTGTCAGTAAGTTATCTCGTAAATTTCACAAAAGAGAGGCCCCTCTCGTACAGCATACGGCCTTTACATTTAAGCACATTTAGAAGCTAACTCCCAGTAGCAGAATATAAGAAACCCACACTCACATACATACAACGCACACTCACATACATACACCGCACACTCACACACAACGCACGTTTCAGAAACGGGAAGTGAAGATTATCACGGCTACACCCTACACACAGCCAACCCCTGGCGGCGTACGTGCTGTCTGTCTTGTGTAAGCATGCTAAACATTGGGGAGGCGAGTGCATGGAGAATAATCATTTCTCTACGCAGTAAGTAGGAATATTTTGCCCGGTATAAGGCAGGGGCACAACTTTTTATTTCAAAATCAAAGCAAAACTTGAATACATTCAAATGAAAAGAAAACCAAACAGGTTCATATTTTGCCTCTATCTCCCGCTGAAAGTATACTCTCCATTTAGTTGGAATAATTCGTTTTCTTTCCTCTTTTAATTAAACTTTTTAGACATTATGGATTATTCTTGATAGATATAGTTTATATCTTCCTAAAGCTCTGAGAAGATATAAAATTCGTATATCAAGAAAAATCCATATTGTCAAAATATGTATTAAGTTCTGAGAAAATATGAACTATATGTTTTACAAAATAACGGACTAAAAAATAATCCATATTTTCACTCCAAAAATATCTGGGCAACAGTATAGGTCGGGTTGTACTCCATGGGACATTGTATTTACAGCTTTAATTTTGATATGCTCCTTAATTATCTATATGACATTGGGAAAAGTAGGCCTAAGGAGAGAAGAAAGTAATACAATGACAATACAAGTAGAAGAAATAAGAAGATGTGAGACGAATATAAAGGGAGGAGGAGTGAGAGAGACGGGTGGCAGAGAGAAAGAGGGAGAGCGAGAGAGAGAGAGAGAGGGGGGAGAAACGAAAGAGAGAGGGGGAGAGAGGGAGAGAGAGGGGGTGAGAGAGGGAGAGAGAGAGGGAGAGAGAGAGAGGAAGAGGGGAAGAAGGAGAGAGAGAGAGGCAGACATAGAGGGAGAGAGAGGGAGGGAGAAAGGGAGAGAGAGAGAGAGAGAGGGGGGTGAGAGTGGGTAGGTCCATGGAGAGAGGGTGTCAGGGACTAACGGATGTCATATACGGAAATGGGTGTCCCTTATTGAGAGTTTTGTGTAAGAGTGTATTTCATAATTTCATGCACTGTTGAGTATTTTGTTCATGCACAATATTTTGAACATATTTTCTAATATGCTCTTTAGTATTGAGAAGACAAAAAGAGAGGGGGGTATTTAAATGAATTAAAAGGGAAATGGCAGACACTGTGGAAAAATAAAGAACTACACACATAAAGATATTGAAAAAGAAAGAAAGATAATGAATCGCATAGGGAAAAAAAAATCAAAAACAACAGATGATAACAGAGAAGGGGGAGAATGAGAGAGAGAGAGAGAGAGGGAGAGAGAGAGAGAGAGAGAGAGAGAAAGAAAGAGAGGGGGAGGGGGGGGGGGGGTGGTCGTGTATTTACTCAATCTTGAAGCTAGTAGACTAACCTTTGTCGCCCTCTTTGTTCAGGTTTAATCAAACTTTACCCTAACTGAAATTACCCCGTGTCAATGTATTTAATAGATTATGAATCAAAACATGGTAAAGAGAATAATCAATTAGTTTATGGTAATTGAGACATACGATGGAATTCAGGTAGGCAACCCGCTACTAAATCCTGTTTACAGTTCCATTTCCATGTTTGAAGAGTGGCACTTTATCCCTTAAAAACTGTCCCTTAATTTTGTGTTTGTTCCGAGTTAAATCAAGCGAAAAATGCTACTACTGCTCCTACCTTTAACGGAATTACATTCTTATACACCTAGATATTTGATGAAACCTGAAATATAAGACTCTTCACCAAGTTTGTATTCCGTTTGTATCTAAACTTTGTGTATTGTAGGCAACCTGCCAGATCGTTGCTATTAGCGCCTTGTCAGAGTAGACATTATTGTGATATGGAATCCTCGTCAGGACACCATAGGAAGTCTTTCCCTCTCTGTCTATATCTACCTATCTATCTCGCTCTGTTTGCCCCCCCCCCCCTCTCTGTCTCTCTGTCTTTCCCTCTCTGTCTATATCTACCTATCTATCTCGCTCTGTTTCCCCCCCCCCCCCTCTCTGTCTCTCTCTCTCTCTCTCTCTCTCTGTCTCTTTCTCTGTGTCTTTCCCTCTCTGTCTATATCTACCTATCTATCTCGCTCTGTTTGCCCCCCCCCCCCTCTCTGTCTCTCTGTCTTTCCCTCTCTGTCTATATCTACCTATCTATCTCGCTCTGTTTCCCCCCCCCCCTCTCTCTCTCTCTCTCTGTCTCTTTCTCTGTGTCTTTCCCTCTCTGTCTATATCTACCTATCTATCTCGCTCTGTTTGCCCCCCCCCCCCTCTCTGTCTCTCTGTATCTGTCTCTCTGTCTTTCCCTCTCTGTCTATATCTACCTATCCAGTCTATCTCGCTCTGTTTGCCCCCCCCCCCTCTCTGTCTCTCTGTCTCTGTCTCTCTGTCTTTTCCTCTCTGTCTATATCTACCTATCTATCTCGCTCTGTCTGCCCCCCCCCCCTCTCTCTCTCTCTCTCTCTCTCTCTCTGTCACACACCAAGATCACACACTCTCTCTCTTTGGATTTCTGTCTCTCTCTGTCTGTATATCTCCATCCCCCTCTCTTTTTCTCTCTCTGTCTCTCTCTGCCTCTCTCTCTCTCTCTCTCTCTACCTCTCTCTCTCTCTCTCTCTCTCTCTCTCTCTCTCTCTCTCTGTCTTTGTCTGTTTGTCTCCTTCTCTCTCCTCACTTTCTGTCATAGTTCAGGAAAATGTCACGAGTTATACCATATAGAGCAGATATAGGATCTTTATGAGTTAGGCCTATATACAGTGCGTCCCAGAAACCGAGAATTATCGATTTTTTTTATCATAACTTCGTCACATTTATAATTAATAAATGACACATATTTGGAAAGCTTAGATCCTCCTCTTTGCATATTTAACGCATGAGTGATTAAAATGAATTTGAAGAGAGGAAACCAAAAAAGTCATTTGGCGGACGGTATCTGAATTTCTAAAAGAAAATCACATTTCTAAATAGTTGAGTTTTTGCCCTTTCATATTACACCTCATTCAGGAAAAATGAGCTAGGAATAACAAAGTTATGTTTGTTTAAAATAGTGCTTGCATTTCCATAATTTTATTAAACGAATTAGTTTTCACTGGCTGTCTGCTGCAGCAGCAAACGGAATTAACAAAAGACTTAACTCCGTTTCGTTGACAATCAGCCGTAGACGAAAGACTTCATGCATGGCTGATTGTCAACGAAACGGAGTTAAGACTGTTGTCAATTCTGCTTGTTGCTACGACAGGGAGCCAGTGAAAACGAATTCGTTTGATAAAATTATGGAAATGCAAGCACTACTTTGTCAACTTTGTCATTCCTTGCTCATTGTTCACGATTGAGGTGTCATAATTATGAAAGGGCAGAAACTCAACTTTTTAGAAATGTGATTTTCTCTTTGAAATTCAGAAACCACCCGCCAAATGACTTTTTGGTTCCCTCTCTTCATATTCATCTAAATCACCCATGCATGAAATATGCATCATATGAGTTGCATCAAATGAAAGAAGAGGATATAAGCTTTCCAAATATGTGTCATTTATTAATTATAAATGTGACGAAGTTATGATAAAACATCGATAATTCTCGGTTTCGTTTTTTCTGGGACGCACTGTATATATATTAAGCGACCTCTGGGAAGATTCAGCCCCTTGTGACGTCATGATAACTTAGAGCAGGACGTGACGGGGTAGAAAAGAGCGAATGGAGTTTGCACGGAATGGGGGATTGAACGGAGCCAGACTGATCGTAATGCCTTTGTACACATTCAAACATGATATTATGCATATATATTTATATTTAATGTCTTTCTTGTTTCGGGGGGGGGGGGGGTGGTTATCTAAACTCTAAGGACAAAGAGTAAATATAGGGAGAAACATTGTGTATTGCAAATAACCATTCTAGCACACAAACTCACTCATTGCAATCGCTTTATTAATTAAAACAATCGATAAACGTGATTTTTTTTCCTGTCCCCAATATTGTCCCAACTTTTTTCTGTTTAATCTCTAATACAGTACATAATCTAACTGCTTCAAAATCCCTTTCATGAAACTATTTTTTTTCGATATCAATGGACACGCCCCAAAATGATGTGTCAGAGCACCGGCACAAAACATTATCTTTATAAATTTCGTATGATGTTTATTTTGATGGATTAAATTGAATGTTAAATCAAATACAGTTTCAGTTTGTTTCAATTTTCTAAGAATAGAAGTATGTTATCATCACAAACGCGTTGATAACGCACATGATCGGATAGAGGAATAAATCACATGGTATGGTCGAGGTTTTATTTTAATATCTGCACTTTAAAAAATGGATCAACATATAAACTTGTGTCTGTGTCTACCAAAGGGAAACGGAAAATGATTATAATATTTAAATCATTATTAATTCGCATTTTCCTGGGCAACGGTTGCTTTTTTTATCCAGTGTCTTCCAAGTTTTTGGCATAAGTGCATTATAGCTGTTCATGGTAACGTGAATAAGCAAAATCTCAGATAAAGCTGAGTTCTGGTCATGCGATTGCATTGTGAAAGAAAAGGTGTGGAATGGGTCAGAAAAAGTTGAGCATGACTTGTAGCATTTAAGTATTGATGTGTACTGCAAGGTTCTGGAGTCATCAAAATCATAATAAAGAAAGATGTATATGGGCCTACTTACCTTGATTTCCTTATCTTTCTATGCTCACTTCTCAGCCAGTATACATTTTCTACCAAAATTGTTTGGCAAATGACATTTATTTGTAATCTTGACCATTCAGTGTAAGTTTCGTTTGAATTTGTTGAGATTTCTTTTTTTTTTACCAGGACTCATATTTATCTTTAAACTCACCAAATAATGATTTTTATTTCGTTCGCACAGTTCTGATTTGTATATCAATATCTATATAGTCATGTATAATCCAAGTATTTAATACAGTACTTTTAACTAGTCAAAATAATAACTTTTTCGATAAGAATATTTCTCAAACCTCAATGTCTTCTATTAAAGAATATGAACTTGGATTTCAACAATATATAGAGAGGGGTATACGAATAAACTGGCTTTGATTAAGCCGCCATTTTGATTCTGGTTCAGGCAGCCTATAAAGAGAACAATGTCAACGTGTAAAGGAACAGACAACTCGTGAAAGTACCCTCAAAGGAAGTGAGTAATGGAAGGAACGTACTGAGCGCGGGAAATAGTTTTATTACTCAGAGCATGTCGCCATGACAGCAAAGTGTACAAGTCTCGTTGAGCAGGGGGTAAAGGGTAAGGGAAGGGGAAGGAGAGAGGGGGTAACGAATGGTGTGGTTTTAAAACGCATGCATTCAGATTGTGCTGTGTAGTCGCCCTACTTTCTATGTAACGTTTTATGAATTACTCTTGTTAAAATGAGTGTGCAGTGTGCAATTAATATGATTACTTTTCTTCCCACTTAAAATGTTCTAATGTATTATTTGATGCATTGCAATTGCAAAAAAACAAATTTATAAAACACACAAAAAACATGAAATGGGTCTATATAACATAATTTCAGGAAAAATGCACCCCGATTCCGAATCATCTCATCTCAAGTTCTTATCATCAATCTATTTTAGAAGATGATAATAGTGAGGTCGGCGTATGACATTTATGTCGTTCCAAATTCTATCATCTCGAGGCCGTCCTACGTGTTCTGTGAACAAATATAATTTATTTAAACAATATATTTAAAAATCCCTTTCATGGACAAGGGTAAACTTAGATTTATAGACAACACTCTAATATATAGTAACACGGTTATCTTGAAATTTTCTATGAACATTGATTCACTAAGATTTAGTATTTCCATTGCTGGTTGTTGAGGCAATGGTGTTCGGTATGCGCTATTTATCGTGATCAAGAAAGATAGAGTAAAGATGTGGTACGGTTTTGTTCTTAATAATTATTACATTTATCAACATATCGACTTGAAGGAACGATTCCTTTAATCTAAATTCCATGATTAAAATCTTTGGAGGCCTTTTGACTATCTTCCTCATTTGATTTATCCCTGTGTCCTTGTAACCATGATGTGCTTATGCATAGGGGATTATACTTTGAAAGCAAGCACAGTGTCTTACACGGGACGATGAGACATTCACTTAAATAATTATAGATCAATGACGTACGCCAAAAGGGCATGATGGTGTAGTATTGCATGGGACATATTTGATATTGATTGAGATTCATTTATAGGGGCAAGTTTATTTTATTTGTTTAACCTGAAGACAGGCGTAATCGGGGTGTACTGGACATTTCCAGGACGCTACAGTGTACTGAAATATTCATATATCTTTCAAAGTAGAGAGAGAGAGAGAGAGAGAATTAAACTATTTAAGTTCTAATATTACTTTGTGTTCCTGCCTATCGACACACTGATATAAAAGGGGGGAAAATGCTAGAAACGTTATTCGTGATTACTTTGGTTCATTCAAAGTTACTCAAAGTAATATGACGTATAAAAACAATTTTTGGCCCAATATCAGCCTATCAGAATCCACTGCACATTGATTAATGGGGACAGGACCACTAGCGAGTGGTCTATGCTACGAATGTTGTGATCGGTTGTATCAGGGATGATGCTTAGGAGGTTCATTGAAAGTGGAAAAGAACACTCTAAATGTCAGGAATCCTATCATCCGATCTGAAAGACTTTTTCAGTCTATGCTCATACTTTGACGTCACAATGATATCATTTTAGCAAGTGTCACAAGACAAAAGGAAACACATTGACCTTTCAAAGTCCCTTTTTAGAACATTCATTTTTCATTTAATATATTGCACATAATACGTCAACATACATTTACACATTGGTATTTTTACAAAACTTTTTTGCACGAATGTTCCATTTCTATCAAAGAAAGAACAAACAAGCGAGTGAAATATTCAGTTTAATGTCAAGAATTGATCTAGGATAACTTATGCTTACTAAATACACAGACAAAATAATACGCATTTTTTTAATCATTATTCAAATAAAAGTCAATAAAGTTGCAAAGTTTTCCTCAAAAATAAAGAATTACCGTTCATTCTAATGTGAACTTTCAAACAAGTTATAAACAGATTCAATTCATTTAAGCTGAACGAAAGTTGGTCTGAAAAATCGATATAATTTATTTATCTTATGAAAATTGACGTCATATATTTCATTTGATGACAATGTTCATATTAGAATCATCACTTAATAAACAATAGCTAAAATAATTTACAAAATTAACACAAAAATAAAGGAAATACATCAAAGCCCCTAATTCGCGCGCGCATCCTTTTTGTTTGCAATAGAAAGTATTCGTTTACATTTTACGTTAGGTATTTAGGTATTTTCTGTATTGAAAACGCATATTTCAACACTTTTTCTTCATGTTTAGGTGCTCTTTACCTCAGCTCCAAATTCGGTCAGAAAAGGTAATTTGTTTAATTGTATTTTATAATCTAACCTCAATAGTATTATCATTATAAATCTACCAAATCAAAACGTACCATTTATAAGACATCACATCACTTACAGTACAAAATATGTTAGGAAACGAGCCGACTAAAGTATAGCCCATGTATTTCTCCCGATGGATGTAGCATGAGTAAATTTAATTTAGACGAGAGGAGATAATTATCTCAAAATCTAGATAAATGAAACTTTTAGTCAATTCGATGGTATCTCAACATTTTCCATAAAGATTAGTGTTTCCTCTGTCGTCAGCCCTTGTGTAGATTAGTTTTTCCTCTTAAACCTGCCAATATAAAATGGGGAAAAATATATATAAGCGGCATTAATTTTGCATCCCAAGCATTATACGATGGCTAATCCAAGCAGAGAGAAAAGGCATGATAGAGAACTGTTTTTGTTCCCTTCCAAATGTGATATTTGCAAATTGCTTGTCTTTTCTCTAAAGATATAGCGGTTTTAGATGACTATAAATAAAATGTGAATAATAAAACAGATAATACACTTTATGTTGGCATGTATAACGCATTTAAAAGAAAAGTATGTCCCATTTTCTCATGCAGTGTAGCTTAGCAATGTCAGTGGCCGCTTGTACGAAAATTAATATTAATAGTCCCTAAATATCTAAATCGTGCATCAACGATTTGCGTTTGAAGGGAATGTCATGGAAAAGGCCTATATCAACAATCGCTATTTGTATTCCAAAGAATTTTTTAGCAGATATGATACATGGAAAGTAAATTGATAAAACTTACTAATGGAATAGTGACTGAAGGAATTTTATTTCTTACCTGTATACAATAGCTAGGAGTATCACCAACATCACGATGAAGACTACTGTTACCGGGGGCAACGGCTGCCAAGATCAGAAGGCCTAAGGTGTAACAATCTAAAGAGGGACAAAAGTAAGAAGTAAATCATTAAATCGCATTTATTAAGTTTTGGTCAAGACGTAATTTATTACTCCATGGAAAAGGGCGGTGTTTGGCCACTTGATAAATTGAAGCTTAGGCTCAAGAAAATGAAAGAGGAAACTTTCGCTTATCAAATAAAATTACCTTACACACCGTGTCTTTCATGATATTCTAAAGAGCCTGTCATAAAGAATATGGCTTTTGTTTTAAATTCCTATGTTAATGAGAATTTTATATTATGTATCAATAGATATTAGACTACACAATTAACGTATTTCATATAAACTTCGGAATATTTTATTCAATATTCTGGGGAATATTGTATGTGCTTTACAATATTCTTAGGGCTCTAAATTTGACAGATGTGTGAGAGGGTCTTTGAAGATAACGTTGAAAATCAGTAAGCTAAACAACATAAACAACAACAGAAAAAAAGGTGTTTTCCAGACAGTGACCTTTTTTTTTAGTTGGAAAGGTTCAATATGGACATTTTGGCTGTTCCCTCTTAAGGGTTGGGGTGGTGTTATAAGACTTACTTTCAGGTGGTGGAATCATTCCTGGTCCCATCGGGTTGAAAGGCAACATCGGAACAAACGGTTGACCGGGGTTGGCGAAGGGGTTGTTCGGACTGACTGGATTCAGAGGATTATTGTTGAACCCCGGTTGAGTCTGCGCCGCTCCAGCGTTAGGATCAATAGGGAGACCAGGTAGGATCGGTATATTGGGGTTCAGAGCTTTCCCTCCGGTGAAGAAGTTCCCTGGTAGGTAGCCACCGGGTTGTCCTCCTGACGAGAATCCGGGGTACATGCCCCCGTAGCCACCTCCGTAGCCACCCATACCACCCATACCTAGGCCTGGTCGGATTGGTTGGTTTCCTCCCATGCCTGGTACGTTGCTTGGTACGAGACCGGGTACAATGGGTGGGATCGGTGGTGGGCACTGGAATTCCTCGATTAAACCTGGATAGAAAAATTAAAGACGAAAAAATAACCACTTTTTCCTTACGATTCGGGGACTAAATTTACACCCCAAAAATTAAAAAAATGCAGACTATTAAAACGTATTACTATTAGAACTCCCACGAAACAGAAATAGGAGAAAAGCAATTACATTCAAATCACACAGAACCAACATTATCAGTGCATGACGATTGGAACCAAATGTTAACGAAAAAATATTGATGATGATGATGATGATGATGAAGATGTAGCTGATGGTGATGATGATGAGAGGGATGTTACTCATCGTGGTGGTCATCGTGAAGATAATGTTGATGATAGTTATACAATAGTTTATTGTGATTGT